>VUJU01000228.1:0-136375 GCA_009835225.1 Aphis craccivora
ATTTTTTTGAAAACTGTTGGAAAATGTTAACTTTTTACCTCTATAATGCACCAAGGATATTCACTTTTACATCGGAAACCACCCCCATATTTTAAAATTGGAGCATTATTTCGACTAGTTATGCTGTACACAGACACAAAAACAAAAAAAAAAAAAAAAAAAACACACATCATTGTAAAATCAATACATTCTTCACTTCGTTCAGAATCTAAAAATGTAAACACCGATTTTATGGAATTGCATAATACTTATTGCAAATGTGCTTAATTTTTTATACAAAGCTATTGCGAAAATGAATCATTTTGTTAATAATTACCATTATATGGTTATACGGTACTGCCCGTGATTGCTGAACTCAAAATAATATTTTCTTATTTTATATTTATAGAAATTAATAGGTACAGAAAATTATAACCAGTGAACAGTGTTTTAAAATAAACATACTGTTTTTCATATGTACATTGTACATAATAACAAGGCGCATTTATTTTATACTATATATAAGGTAGATTTCATAAACATATATTACAGACCGTTGACCCAAAAAAAATACTTAAGCAAGCAAGCGTAAACTCACTGAAACATGCATCATTTATAGGACAATTAAAAATACTAATCTACATTATTTAAGCAAAAGAAAATTCCTGGAATTCTTTAGTGTTTTGCACCATTATTTGCATAGGGTGTTTATAATAAATACCACGCGCAGCTCTTCTCTTATTTCGTATACACCATGGCAAATAAAATTCAATAAACGAGCAAATATCTACGTTTTTATTGTTAATCCTTAAAATAAACGACTTTTAATACGGTTTTCAAAACCTCTTATTTTTTTTTCTCTACTATGACCGTCGTGGATTTTTAATTACGCGATTACTGAAAGCTACGCATATTTTATTTATTGATTAATATATTTGTCAGGGACTCATGATTTTTTGACTTCTGTTTGGTTACCTGATAAACAACGACTGTTTTGAGTTTTGTTACTTTCCATGATTCTCAGAAATAAGAAATATGTTGATTCCGGATCGCTGGCTAAATCAATTATATTTATTTAAACTCACCCAAGTTAACTAAATAATTATAGTATATACTATTAATACACCTGTTAAGTTTAGGATTGAGTTAACACTTATCTGCATATTATTATAAGATATATTAACATTCGAGAAAAAGTAATTATATTAAATATTTAAATAAATAATGGTCTCTTCGATAGTGATTTGATATGATGCATGTGGAAGATACATTATAATGCTATAGGTACCTAGTATACTTTAAAACATTTAATTTCTTTAACACTAAGTACTCACCAAAAAGGTATTACAAGGATAAAATACTACAGTACTTCAGATTTACTTTTTTATTTTAATGATAAATATAAATTGAAACAGTTGTAATCTATAATAATTGTATACAATAAATTTTATTAATACATTTATAGGTTTATGGCTGTTAATAATTTTAGGCCAGTGACTAATTTTTACGTCGTATTATATTAATTTTTTGTTATGATAAATTTTGTTTTTATCTTATTTTGCAATATAAAATTATTTAAAATTGGAGGTTTTTTCTGATTATAGTTTTTATATTATTTGAATGTCTATTACACAATTATAAATACTAATGATTTTTCCAGACAATATGAAAATTCAAAATTAACTTAAAATAAAATTAAAAAAATAAACCCATAAGATTGATTGTTGACGCGTAAGCAAAAATTATTAATTTAACTTAGTTATTTTTCGTTATTATTTTAATTTTAGGTTCTCCGTTGAGCGATGAATGTATTGATTTTACAATAATAATATTGTTTTTTTTTCTGTTTAACAATCTTCAACTTTTTAAATTTCTTATAAATTACAAACATATTATAAAACTATTTTTATTCGGTCAAAAAACTTAATAATACTATAATGTCATACTATAGGTTTATCATGCGTTTTTATAACTAGAATTAAAATAAAAACATTTGAATAAATTATACGAATTAAAAAATTGTATAAATCATGAAAATTGTTTGAATTTCAAATTTCGAAGAAATACAATTATTAAACAAATATTATAAAAATTTTAGTTATTTTATGTAATTTTCAAAATATTTAGATTTATTTTAAGATTATTAGCTTTTTATTATGGTTTATATCATACAAATAAAATGAATATAATAATAATTTAAATATATTATACGTTTCCTCTCAGAATCGTTTTAATATGTAATGATTTATTATTGAATTAAAATTGGAAATATCCTTAACCATAAATATCGAGTTAGGTATAACTTAGCTAAAGACGGAATTGTGTTTAAATAACTTCTAACTTATTATTATCGATAAAATCTAGACTAGTAATTTAATTCATAAAAATTCAAAATTCTTGTTTCATTTATGAATTCTGACGTATACAAATAAACAAACGAAAACGAACAAATAATAATATAAACACTTTATTAAAAACCGTCTTTCAACACCTGAACCTTTTTTCTATCTCCATGTATTTTTTATATAACAATATTTAACCTAGTTATATTATTGATTAAATCGTACTTATCGACTATAGGTAAAATTATACTAATTGTTATTTTATTACGTACATGTTGTTTTAACCTAGTTTTGACGAATGTACTATTTTTGTGTTGTTTTTAGCTTAGTGAGTTTTGCTTTTGAATTTTTCTTATTATATGAATGTTTTCTTAGGTAACTTACTTTTTAAATACTACAATTTCTTATTGCTATTTAATTCAGTTTATACTACACTTAAAAATGTTTGTTATATTTTCAAAAAGTTCTAATGGTTTCAGAACCATTTCAGGTTTATTGGTATGGTTCCAGTATTTTTTGTACACCCATAACAAAGTACTTATTATTGTTTAGGTTATAGGTTAGGTTAGGTTATTATAATTTCCTGAAATCCAATGTATCACGTTATCTTCTTTCCATAGACTTTTGAACTTTATTGTCCGCTACCAGGAAACTTGTATGCCCTTAACAATGGAAAATGTATGTGATTCTATTGCCTTTACAAGATCAGTACGTTAAAGTTAATATTTTCGCCGAGTTTACCGTTAAAATGCGTTTATTTATACTATCGTTGTCTAATTTACTGTCCCAAGTCTTGTAGAGCATTTTAAATTTTGAATTTTTTTAAACATTTATATGGGTTTTTTTTATCTTTTATTTTTTAAACATTCAATGTGATTTAAAAAATTGTACATCGAAATTATAAAATTATTATTTTAGAGGTAAAATAACGGGCATGAACTCTTATGAAATTTCATTTTTTTTCTTTTTTTTGATTTTAATTAGTTATTGTTATTGACACTTATTTTTAATGCCGTTTTTTAAATTTTTCATAATTTGCATTTTTAATGGACATAAATTTTAGTACAAAATTTATTATTTTTTAAAAAAAAAAAACCAGAATATTGGTTAGATATTTCTACTTGTAGTCAAAAATTTGTCAAACAGGTATTTGATATATAACACATCTTTACTACTGTTTTACTTCTATTTTACGTCATATTTAAAAATATTCACCATAATATAGTTCAATATTTTTGTTTAATAATTTTTTAACGCATAGTTCATATTTTAAGATTATCAAGGCATTTTTGTTATTTTATTTTAGGGACATTTTTCTGATTTTTTTAGGGCGTTATAATCCCACCCCTAATTGTAAAAAATGATGATTATTTATAACCATTGTTTGCGATATAATTTATTATTAGTGTATAGTGTATACTATGCTTTTCATTTTTATTTTTGTTAAGGCAGAACTATGTGATTTTGTTTCGAAAATACAATTTGTGTACACTTCTATATCAAAAAAATATAAATTTTATATACATATATTTATATATATATATATATATTTATTTATTTTTTAGACCATACGAACGGATTTTCAAAACAAAGCTTTCACGTGCGATTTGAGATTAGCATTTTCGATATTACCAACAACACAACAAAGTTAGATGTAACAAAATCCAATACCAGCTTAGAGTTACTCAAACAAATAGGTAACCTTAGAAAATATGTTGCAAATAAAAGTTTAAACATGATGTAATGCATGTTTTGAACAAGGTTTTTAGATGGAATTTGTAATGAAACGTCTAAAAATACAAAATAAATATTAACTAATTTACGTAAGATATTGTTGCACAAATAAAAATCATGTTATTATTACAGTTTTGGTATACAAAAGTTGTAACAGAAATAATTTATACATTTAGTTATTAGCTGGTTGTATCATAATTTATAATTCTTATTTTTTATATATTATCTTTTTTTAATATACATATAACTAATAAAAAACTGTATACCTAGTAAAATGTATAAAAGTAAAATCATTTGCCTATAGGTATATTATATTATTTTTTAACAATGAAACCTTGTATAATCATTGTATTGTATATTTTTTTATCTGAGAATACAATATACTATATATTCAGTATACAATTACTTAATTTTTAATTATACATTAATACTCAATAGCATATAGTAACAAAGTTTAATAATTATTTTGAATCAAAACAATTAATTGTAAAATACTGACAAAATGTAATCTAAACAAGAAAATTCTGAAATATTATTTCTATGGGTTATCTGCTTAGTTTAATAATCATAAAACAGTTGTAATAATATTAGCGCGTGTTTCAAAGTACTACTATAATTGCGATGGCAGTATAATATAAAAAAAAAGAATTCAGCATAAACGTATTTGGTTTGGCATGAAAATAATGTATAATATAAAGCAGTTTTTTTTTAAATCAATCACAAGAATTCCTAATCGAATCTGGGTGCAATACCATAATTATTATCAATATTAAAGAAGTATCACTGAAAAAAATTAAACAGTATATATAAATATAATAATATAATATATTATATACAAACCCCATGGTGCCATGTTTAAAATATTTTTGTATTTCGATTAAGAATGTAAAAGACATCTATATAATCCATAGTGTATTGTATTAGTAACCTATACTTTATAAAAAGAACAAATCAAATGTAAAAATATAAAAAGCAAGTTAAGTATAATTATATATTTAATATAATATTATACTCTCGGATAAATAATTGTGAATTAAAATACATACATTAAACGACGGTTGGTTAGGTTAAAATATCACTTTTTTTTTTGTCTGCTTTGAAGTAGCAGTATTATACAAACGCGTAATTTTCATAGGAGTGTGGTTGGGAGGAGGAGGGATATCGTTGTTATATTATTATTGTTAATAATATTATTATATAGCTATTGTATGTAGTATAGCTCTGCCAATTTTAATTAAGAACAATAAAACGAAAAAGGAACAAGAAATTCTGCCCAGTTTTTTCTGGACGAATATTGGCTGTATTCATGTTATATAAATGCTTCTGCTGTTATCTGTATATATATAATACATTTATACGACGGAAAAGACGCGACGGGTCGTTTAGGTAGGACGTTTTCCGAGTCGTAATTCAACTGCACAATTTTCAAACGCTCCCTCTCCTCTTACATTACTATACCGTGTCGGATTAAGTCATAACGGCGCGAGATTCTTTATATAATACGTGTGCCGGCGATGTCCAGACAATTGTATTTATTATTTTTTAACATTTCATTAAGTTTTTTTTTGACCGGAAAGTCTTATAAAATCGATATCACGCGCTATCATTGTACAATGTTGAAAATATCACTTGTTTACACGACACTCGATAAATGTCGCAATTTACATGCAATGTCACGCTCAATGTTAATAAGTACCTGATTTGTGTAATATATTTTAAAGTACGATTGTATAGTGCCACCCACCGTTGAAACAAGAATGCTGTAACGATAAAAAAGTTTTTATGAGTGACGAAAGTTATTAGAATTCTGCAGGAAAATTGGTAGTGTCCGTTTCAACGTCTGCATGATACACGCCTACGAACTACAGTGCATTTATACACAAACGGAAACTAAAGCTGTACATTTTAGAAACTGGGGTGATAAAATGTATTTGATTTGAAAAACATATCAAAATGTGCGTTTCAATATTCAAGTGCGTTAATCAGGAATGAACCCATGAAAAATTGGTGAGGTTTGAAAAAATGTCAAAATCATAGTGTTGTTGTAGGTGTATTGATAATACATAGATACATAATTGGTATTATAGATATTTCATAAAGAGGTTAACCCTTCTCTGTAAATAGTGTGGCGGAAAAATATCCGGGTTAGCAATAATTCATAAATTTTATATTTTAATATAATAGATCAAATTTTATTTATTTCCACTGCTTAATTTTGATTTTATTAGACTACCAAAAATAAACGTTTATTTAATAAAATTATGCTCCATATTATAAAGTACTTTCAAACACCTAATCGGTTAGGCTATATTAAAATGATACTTTTAATCTGTAAAAGTTTTGTTGTTTGACAGGGTATGGTAATAAAGTGAAAACGTTTATGATAAGTTTTTAAATTTAAACTTTAAACGTTATACAAAATAAAAAAGCTCATGATATTTATTTAATACTGTTTCAAAAATTATTGTTTGTAAAGAATTATGGCAACAGTACTACCACACACGTGTAACTCGTGAAACAATGTATGAAGATGAATAATTTTGTTAACATTATGCATTTATGATATAATGATTTTCAAAGAATTTTACGATTAGACAATGTTTGACATTACTCCGACTTATATTCAAGATCTATTATTAATTATTATATTTTAATAAATAATAATCCAATAATAACGATGTTATATTTATTTTCTAATCAATGACTGATATAAAATTTAAATTAAAACACGTATTATGTAGGTATTAAAAGTTTGATTATTTTTATATAGCACTATGAATATACTAATTTAGAATCTAGTTAGTATTATTTTTATATTACTATAACGCTCTCATTCTATTCAAATTTATACGTAGTAAATAGTAATTACTAATTAGACCCCATCTCGTGTTCACTTGTGTGCATGGTTGTATTGTTACAATAATAATATGATTAATTAATTATTATGAATATGCAGTGAACCGTTCAAAATTAATAAATCCATCATGGTTTAGTTTATAAAATCATTTATAGTTGAATTATTTTGTTATATTTTTATATCTGTATTTACAATGGTTAAAATTATTTGTATTTTTTTTTTTTTACCAAAGATAAAATCTACAATTTGCATGGATAAACAATATAATAAGCAATTATGATAAAATTTAACTATATGTTACCACAAGAGTGAAGTGACATATATTGACACTACTTTAATTATGAACTTTATCTAATAGGTAATGTTAAACAATTTATTCTGATAGATATTTTTTAAATGTCATTTAGAATTCTATTGTATTATTGAAATCAAATAGATGATATAATTTATACTTAGTCTATTTACTATTTATAAAAACTATTTAGAAATAGTTATGTTATTAATGTATATAGATTTATACTTGCTGACATATGAGTGTTAATTTTAATTTAATATTTATTAGTCATTGCTTGACTACTACTCATACATTTTTAGTCATTCAATATTTTCTATTCAATAAAAAAAAAATAATAAAAGAAAAGTTTACTATAATTTTAAACCACAGAACATGCATGCTTAAGATTCATTATTTCTGGCTATAATAGTATAATTATTATATTGCCCATAAACTTAAAACGGTTAATAAACCTTGACTATCTAAGCCCTAAGGGGAAAAATGATTGCACTTATTTTGTATGCACAGTATAGTACCTTTTAAAGATATATAAACTTTTGTTTTAGTAAAATAAACTTTAATATTATACTAATTAGTTATAATAATTGTTTTGATTTCAGATTGAAGAATAACAAATAAGAATGTAGAAAACTGTAAGTAATTAAAATCTATTATTGTAGCTAAATAAAAATAATGTATTCACTTACTACTGATTACGTTTAGTATTTAAAAAATCATTTATTTGGTTTAAATGATAGTTTTATACTGAAAAACTGAAGTCAACAAGAGCAAATTTGTAGCATTCGTTAAAAAAATATATATATATATATTATATATCTACTAAAAAAGTAATTTTAAGTATCACAACACGGTTTATTATATATATATATATATATATGGTATTTTCCAGATCAATTTTCAGTACGTAATTTAAAAATAACTGCTTTGCAGAGTCATCGGAAGGTCTAACTTGATTTATATCATCGAAAAGTATCAACAAAACAGAACACGGAAGGGATTTTTTTTTTAATAATACGATCCTTTTTTTCATTAAAATTTTTATTTCTAAATCTTCAGCACATTTTTTCATTTAAACAATTTTCATTTTCATTTATATAAATTGCAGGGTATACAATTACGCTATAACGTTAATACTTAATGTAGAATAGATGTAAGTTTATTTTTAATAAGGGAAAACAAAGATAATATTTTGTATAAATAATTTTAATTTGTTTGAGGTCAAATTATACTGAAAGTACGTGATTGTCCCACTTAAAACTAATGAAACATTAAACAATATTATAGACTACAAAGTATGAATATAATTTTCGAGTTTTCAAACATGTTTTGCTCTTGAATAATCCTTTGGAACAAATTTAATATTCTATAACATGTTGTTGAGTAAAAAAAAGAGTAAAGTTAGATTACGCATATAAGTATAGTATTATATAGATACGTAATAGTATGAGAATATGTAAATGAATTATTAATTTGTCGTCTCATTGTGATAATAATATAGGTCATTTCTAACAAAACGAGTGGTGTTGTAAAATATTGCATTTATTTAAGGTAATAGGGATTTCTTTTCGTTTCGTGTTTCCTGGTATTTAGTGTACTATACGTATGATAGAGAGAAATATGGAAAATAATAATATATGCTTACTTTGCATCATCCTTTATTCCGGCGTTACCACGTGTATAACTACTAAATCTGTACTGAATAATAAATTTAAAAAAAAAATAAATAAAACAACAGAATTATTATTCAAAACGAAAGGCGTTGATATTGAATATAATATTATATTATTATAGTTTAACCAACATAATGTTTTGTAGTTATATTAATAAAATATGTACATCATAAGCTGTCATACATACATTTTATGTGTATGACTACGGTATAAGTACTGCAAAGTTTATGAATCTGTCAAATGAGTCCACGAAAAGTTTCTCTACATAGTTGATTATTTAGTAATTGCCATGTATAATTAAAAAATAAAAATAATAATATTAGCGCTCATTTCAATATTATTATAGGTATACATGGAGTTTTGTAACAATGTTTGCGCAAACTATGTAACATCGTTTTTCCCCTATCAAACCGAATTGTATACTCCAAGTCCAATCGCGACGTAAGAAGTTAATAATTTATAGCATACTCGGCGCGGCGGTGTGTTCAGTTTGTAAGTACACAAGTCACGCGCTTAACTTGGGAACCTACCCAGATGCGAACCACTTTTTTGCTCTTCTCTTAGACTTGACATGCCAACACAATTGCGCTTGTGAGATAGATAAATGTAATGTGGACGTATTTTATTGCGTCCCGATGTTTTTTTTTTTTTTTAGGGAGTTGGGGGTGGTCGTTGGGAGGGTTAGGCGTGTACACTAACGGCTCGCTCAACTGAACGAGGGCCCCGTGCGACTGCAGTATGTAAACGCGTGGGGACGAAACAAGTTTATCTATCTTTATAAAAGCGTGTGCTCGTAAATATTGTAACATACTATTATAATAATAGTACATATTATTATTATCGTAACATATTCGTACATTTGGCGTTCACATGCATATTGTGAAAACGTAAACTTACAATATATTTACACAGACCGTATGCGCAAATAATATAACATAATGATATATCAATCACTTCATGAACATCGTTACATCGTTATTTCCAAGTCTTGTACCTGATTTACCTACCTATAAATAGTTTTAAGTCTCTTCAAGCAAAATTCGGTGGTTTTAACAAGACGATATACTTGTATATTTGTATAAACTGACATAGTTTCACACAGACTCGATTCAGTACAGGTACACACAATAAGCGATTTTGTTGTTCGTGTCGCCTTGTTATTTCGTCCGAGGACAAGGACAGTCGTAGATTATTGCACCTGACAAAACACGCGAATTTTCGATTCGCACGACATCGTCACGTACGTGATGCACATATTTCACGCGTACGCGGATGTCTTATGATAATAATAATAATAATAATAACGATACGTTTGACTTTCCGTCGAAACAGCAAACAGTCCGTTACTTCCTACGCGGTATAATTAGTTATGACTTTCGAAGTACTATATTATTTAAATACAACTTTATAATATATATATTATATACATAATTACTTCTACGTTTGTTGATCGAACTGATGAATTACGTCCTGAATCACAGCACATAAAAAGAAAACGCATTTGTTTTAATAGAATATTATATTATACAGCGAACGCGAGAGATACTTGAATGATTTGTTATCGTATTTATTTTGGTTTTAACATAATAATATTTCTAAGACAAATTTTAAGTTTATTTACTTGCATTATAACGTTCGTGGTGCGGTGTATTTATTATCATAAATAATCCGAACAATCTTGTTTTAAAACTTTATCGCCGTTGTCATTGTACTTTAAAAATGTAATAATTTATCGTTTAAATTTGAAACTATTGGTATTGTCAGTATTAAAAAGAAAAAAAAAAAAAAAAAAAATTACGAACAACTTTTAAATGTTATTAATATTCCCGTTAGTTAGAGTTATCGATATTAATGATTTTTTTTTTCAAATATCCCGTTAAAAAAAAGAATTACTTCTCTTACTAAGCAACAGCAGAGTATCATTAGCCAAACTTATTCAATATAATCCGTCTTCGAATAAAATAATAATATTAAATAACAAAAACTATATTCAACTGCCGGTAAATTAATTTGGATTTATAGGATAGGCACGTATAAATTGACGAGAATACGATTAAGCGAAAGGGTCGAATGCATTTACATGCTGATGTGGGATGGATCGCGTGTACGCAATTGTTTTGTCCCAGGGAGGAAATTAATGTACCCTGGCCGGCACTCCATTGGAATCGAAATAAATAAATATCAAATATCTTTGTGCACATATTATCACAACGCACTGGAATTATATACTACTGTACGAGATATTGTGTGTACGATTTTTTACCCCATTATTTTACTTATATACTTTACAGAATACTCTATAATTTTCCACAATTATTCAACACTGGCTATTCGCATAAAGTTAATAATCACGAAGTGAAAATGCGTCGGCGGTGACGCCATATTATTATATAGGTCTGTGCGTGGATGTAGTATGCAAATGGTTGACATAAAACGCAATTAAAGAGGACCTATTAAATCGTATTGCTCCTATGTGTATACAAAAATGACCCTAAACATTTTTTTTTACGGACTGTCCGACATTGAGTTTATAGAAAATAAAATATTATACTCCTCTTTTATATTTTCCGGGGCCCCGAAAGGGTGAAAGCCCCGACATTGTTTGTAAAAGAAATTTGTCATTCGTGACCTCAACAAAGCTTTTCGAACCGATCACATTTCAGTTGAATGGGTTGACTTTATAAATTATTGACCCCAGGGACAAGGGGATAGCTTGGTTTTATTTACAGTTTTTCCACATAATTTAATCTTCTATTTTTTTCCCTCCACTAAACAAACGTATCAAGTTATTCGTCACCTGAATAAGTGCTCAGGAGAAATATTGAATTTATTTCATTTTTTTTTTTTTACTTGCAGTTATTTTAGTGAGCCACGTTTCCAGTTCATATGATTTTCAATTAACAAAAAAAAAAAAAAAAACGATTTATAAAACTCTCTCAAGCGACAATGATAATAATAATAAATATAATATCAAGTTAGTTTCAACGTATATTATTAAATATTAATTTATGAGATTATTCCTAGAATTTCGTTAAGTATTTTTTCACTAGTCTGAATAATATTATAGATAAAAACATAATGCGATTTAATAAATTCTCATTCTTATAATAAAAAAATATAATTTTAACTATGGTTTTTTCGATATTTTTGTTGCATTAATATTTTAATTTTTTTTAATGATAATCAAGATAAAATATAAGTAATAATATATAGCGCACAATTTTCAATTGAAACTTAAGTATAGTTATTCAATATTCGTGTTAACATAATATATTATAATAAATACATAGTTTCTAGCTCAAACTAAAACCCTACCTAAATTTTATCTAAATCTATGCGCACACTGCATATTATGTACATTAAGTACAAGTAAAAAATTAAAGTAATGCACTTTTTATGACATACATTATACCGTGTAAAAAAGTTGAGACATTAAAGGTAACTATTTATAATGTATATTATGTACATTGTACATAGGTAATATATATTTAATTTGAATTTAAAAACTCACAATTCAAACTCATATACCGTATTAATAAATAGTTACACTCCGTATAGTATAGTAATTTACAGTAAATAAATTTTACCCTATTTTATATTATAATTTACGATATCTAACATTTAATTATACCCGCCAGGTACAAACATTTTGAAATATTTATGTATTTAGATTTTTATTATATTATCATGTTTGTTGTATAGCGTTGGGTATGCTCTTTTTCATTTCATATTTTATTAATCTTCTAGGTTACTTGGAATTAAATCTAAAAAAAAAAACATTTTATACATACATTATTATTTGATGTGGTCTATATTTTATTATTTGAAATCTAAATATTCTATTTGATTCAATACACACACACACACACATAAATTGTAAAATGCATTCATTATAGAAGTTTTAGATTTTACGTTGGTGTGTTATTAACAGAATGTTATTCTATTTTTAATATATAAATATATTTATAGCATTTATACATTAAAAACTATATATACGGTGGATGCATATTATTTATGATTATAAATTTAGATCACTTGTATCTATCTATTATTGAATATAAAATTATTCCAGTTTGTTTTATATATTTATAACTAAAATTATATTTTTTGTAAATTTTAAGTTTTTATTTAATAATATTTATTATTTTTCGTTTTAATTATGTTTAAAATGTAAATTGTATTTTTCAAATTATAACATTAAATTATTCATAATGGACTTAAACTTTTTCTAGTACTTTTAAAACGGCTGTTATAGAAACAATGCAATATTTTATATTTAAAAAGGAAATTACAAGTTAATTAATACGGTTTTTACTATTTCTAAACCTTAATTAGTAAGAATAATATATTCCCTAGTTTAACTGTAATTAAAATCATAACTAAAACCTTTACACTATACAGGTACCATGTGAACAACTCAAATTTCTGACTGCACATTGATAAAACCCGTACGGATCGTAAGCATTTTTCAAGTCACTAAGCATAAAAACATAAATTAAATTAAACACGTGCACACACTGCATCTAGAACATGTGCTAAAGCATATAAATTGTAGACTCTAGACTATAGTTAAAATGTTAACTTGGCTGGCATGCATGCACACATTGCACACACACATACATATGTTACTTGCAAGTAATAATTATATAGATTATTTTCCAAGATAAATGTTTTTATACGAAATGCAATCAAACAAAATATATAGCTATATATATTACTATATATTATATTATATATTGTATATTATTATATTATATATATTTTTATTTATTACGGAGTACATTGTTGTTTTAACTTGAGCTTATAGGAATTATATTTATAATATGTTACGGTGTATGCACATCAGTTTAAAAAAACTCATGGTGCATGATATTCTAAAGAGCAAATAATAAACGTATCAAAAATATAATATATTATAATTGCTGTTATTCAGGAGGATTTTGTCGTCCTGTTTAAGGTGTTGATGACATTTCTATGTTTTTATAATTTCAAAGTTATTTAATATTTACTAAAAGCCATATCCACGTGACTCTTAACAACACATTCGCTCTGTACCCTATAACGTTATGATAATATTGTTTTGTTCACCAATAATGATTTATAAGTAGTATTATCTGCGATGCAATAACGTTGATTGTTATACAAACTTTCCGACAAGGATTTCCAATGCTAAACTTTTGAACACTTCCCGGTTTAACTTTTCCATTTCATCAATGATGTTATCGTATAGTTTGCTACCGTAGTGTAAATAATAATATATTGATATCTGCAACATATGATTAGCCAACATATTTGGTGGCCGCTTTAATATAGCCTTAGACGGGAAAACTGGAGAAGATTAATTTTCCTATGAATTGCCATGTAAGTTTTAGTGTTTAAATATAACTAATTTGTAGTAAACGTACTATAATTTAAAAATTTAAATAAATACAATTTGAAGACTATCCAAAATATTTTTATGTAATAAATCAAGCAATAAAAGCTTTGATCTAACCTTTGACTTTTACGCGCAATGATGTGAGCGAAGCGAGAAAAGATCGCTTAAAACCAAATCTTTATTGTAGTGTCTGTTTCAACTTTTTTTTCTTTTCGTTTAAGCAAAATTCTTTTTGAAAAACATAGTTTTCTGGTGTAGGTCAAATAGTTTGTTTTCTCGTATGGAAAATTTGAATTTTAGTGAAAATGAGTAAAATAGTTTGATTGAGATTTAAAAAAATATATATGGATAATGATTTTTTTGTTGCATAGTCCATGCGTTTATATTTACTTTTTTTCCAATTCATGTACCTATATGATATTTAAAAAATGTACAAGTCACTCACTTAATAAAATATAATCAAAATTTTATACCGACATAAAAATATCTTTAACTACCTATCGACGTTATTTGTGGAAGGAACTTAAAAAACACGCGATAGAAATTTGCTGTCATGAGAAAGAGAAAAATCGATTTTGCATTTTATAAACCCTAATTGTAAAAATAAAAAATTATAAAAATAAATATTTCATACGAATGATATTAAATCTATGCCTAAAATAACGGTATGTGGTTATCAAGCGGAATGCATAGTATACCATATAATAATGTTTTTCTTCGTATAGTGTTTGATAAATATTGTCGACCGTATTCGTTTGTAAACTATTCCTGTTCAGTAGTAATTCAATCCGTATTGTTTTACTTTGGTTATATTGTTTGGTTTTCGCACTTTCAATATCGTTTTTGTATACCTACTTGTAAAGGTGCGTTCGTGTGTACCTCATTTCCAGCTTTGTTAAATTATACAAACGGTGAACAACGCCGACGTCTTGGACTGCTACGAGTTTTGAAATTGGAGCTTATTCTTATCAAAATAGTTAACTTATTTACTGCAAAAACTTTAAATAGGTGTAAAATATAGTCGAGAACAAAAAGCACTTTTCTCCACTGTTGTACAAAACAATCTATTGATAGGAGTTAATTTTGTTAAAGCGATTTTAAACGTTGAATTTACAATATTATTGATTTGTTGTACAACAATGCCGATTACAATATTATTCGTTCCGCTAAATATATCTAATACAATTCCATCATGTGTAATTATTATATGAATATCTATGCGTAATTTGAATACCAAAATGTCTATTGACTATGTTTTCAAATACAAACATAATGTTTACCAGCTATTTATACGTATTTAATACTATTGGTTATCTAGTTTTGAGGCTAACCGTTAGGTATATCATGTTGACCTGACGATACGGAATAACTACAAGTAATATATATATATATATATATGGATTATAGGTATATTCTGTAATATATAATATATATAATGTTTCCTATAATACCTATAGCAAGTTATATTTTGATTATTCTCTTATTTAAATTTTATTTAAATAACTAGAACTGATTTTCATTATTTGAATAAACAAGTAAATATTAGTTAAAAATACAAGACTATATTATGTTTCGTGATTTTAACACTTATAAACTTATTGATTATAATAACTATATTTTAGAAGTTATTAACATTATAAATTTAATTAAATACTTCTATCATTCTATCTTCTATACATATTTAAGAATATTTTAGTAAATTTTAATATGAATAATTCAACGGGTCATAATGTTTATATAAATATGTACTTACTTATATTACGATAAATATTTATTAAGTTTTACTAAGAATAACATTGAATATGATATAATGTTTTTTAACGACGATTTTCATATCCCCTATTCGCATATAGTATATACATTTTATTTCATAAAACAAAATGTTATAGATGTGTACACTATACCTACCTACCAGTAATACATACAATATGTATTGTGTTTTGAATATGTAAAAAAAAATTCGAGTAAATCATATTTACTTTGCCAGTCGTAGACATTATTTTTGAATATTATAGTTGTTTGTTTACCTAAAATAAACATATCTACATAAAAGCAGAAGGCAATTATTTTATTCATATGCTGTTAAAGAATCGTATATAAAGATATACACAATCTTGGTTATTTTAAGGTCATCTAGATGATCTGTTATTTAGTGCATGAACACTAGTGTACTTAGTATTTATATTTACCTACCTCAACTGAAATATCATTATAACTCTATATATTACATTACTTGTTTTTTTTTTTTTTATATGTATACAATGCGTAAAACATTAAACTTTTTAAAAATAACAATAAATTAATACAATTTAATGTTTAAATGATATCAAATCGATCCAGGTGTACTCGTAATAAGCAATATATATAATAATATACATGGGATTCATAAACACGGTCATTCCCATTCTTTAAGAAACTGGGTGTTATAATTTTAATAAATATGTACAATAAATAATAGAAATAACCTCAAGAGTTTGAAAAAATACATTGTTTTAGTTGATTTAAAAGTTTTAAAAACCAGACATTGAACAACTAATATATAAAAAAATTGGGGTGAAAATACTTTTTTTTAATGTTTTTGTATATTTAAATATCATAAAAAAATAAATAAAAATAAAAATACACTAGAATTATTTGCCGCATTTCTAAGCAATTAATGTTTAGTCGAATTATATTATTGAGCGTTTACAGCAAAAATAAATTAAATTTAAACTAAACATTTTAAAAATTCGTGTAAACACGAAAATCACTTAAATACTAATACTTTTAATCTCCCTCGTCTTTCAATATACAGACACCCATATATATATAATATATATACACATGTAATAAAAATAATAATAGGTACATAGTAGAAAATTGTAATATTCCAGTCTTTGATATTTGTTGATGACATCTTTGAGCGTCGCCCAAAAGATTCGCGCAAACAAAATAATATATAAGACTTCCACTCCGGTCGTTCGGAAGAATTTGTTGATTTCATTCACAATATCAAGTACCTATCGATCACCCCTCTTCCCAAGACTATTCTACAATCAGAACTGGAACGCCTTTCGCCGTGCCACTCCCGTAGAAACGTTATTCGTCCTTAAATCAAACGGTCCAAGTCCATTAGTCGATAACAATGGGATAGATCCGCAGCCCCACGTCGTTGACTACTGCACTGGCTGACGTTGGCGTCCGGGTCCGATTGACATAGAGACCGTTCGTTGTCGAGTCGCGCGTCTTAAATATTTGGATTTCACGGTTTAGAGTGCCGTTCGGTGTCTTCTACTTGGTTCTTGAACGTAATAAACGTCCGCAATTTTACGTCACGCCATTTTATTTATTCTCTCTCCCTTCATCGCTAATTCTATCAACAATAAATAAAATATATGTATATACGCACAAATATCGTGGCAGTGTTTTATAAATAAATTTCAGTATTTAATGTTCCGGCAGAAATTTTTATTTATCCCCAGTATTATATTATATTTCTACAAAAAATATAGTTTCCCGAAAAACGGTATACATTCTGGGAAGTTTATTCATCATACAAAATTACCAAATTGTATGCCAAGTCCAAAAAAGGTCTGTCTGAATTGTATGCTGTGGGCACGCTCGACTATGTATATTATAATTTTATTAATTTGTATACTAATAAACTTAAAATTAAATTAAAATCAAAACATTTGAGTGTTTAAAATTTTGCCGGAGTCAGAAAAAAATGGAAAAGTAAATATTTCATTACTTTTATAGCTTATTATAAATAAAATATAAATTATAAAATTAATTACATTTTAAATTCAAGGCAAAGCTATACAAAAATGTATAGTATGTTCCTTTTTCTCTTTAAAATAATTATTATATGCTTTAATATACAATTTGGTGGATAATTTTTAATAGATAATTGAATATATTTGGCACTTTTAATGGTCAAAATTAGTTGCAATATTTTTAAAAAAAAATTACAGAATTAAGTTTTGATAAAATTAATTCCGGTCTTTTTTTTTCTTACTTGAAATTTTATATAATATTATATATATTTTTATATAAGCATTATACCAAGATGATAATGGGCTCCACTGAATAGATATGTGTGTTTTAAGTTTACGACGATAATGTGGGTATATTATAATATTAGGTATGTATAGTATATCTATCTATTTTTATAAAATAATTAATGTAGATTTGTGCCGGGCTTATAGAATAGAAAACTACTTAACTAATTGGTACTTAAATTTTGCAAACGTATTCCTTGAGACTTTATTGTTTATTGTTTAGTTTTTTAATTCCTTTAAATTCCTACTGGGTAGTTCATACATAATTTTCAGTTTGAATCAACTGAAAATGTACTCGTATGTAATAAAAACCTATATTTTAACAGTTACAATTTTTTTTCTAGAACAAAATACATAAAATTAAAATATATTAAGTGTATTGCATGTAATTGTGTATATTATTAAAATATATTCCACGATATACTACTAGACCTTTTTCATAAATGGTGTGTATCAAATAGAAATAATACAATTAAATTATGATTTTTTTTTTTTTTAATTCAATTGAAATGCATCAGTAACATTTTAAAAGTAACTATAGTGTTCATATTATAGTTATAAGGGTAAAACCCGTCTCGCATAATAGTTCGTCAAAATAAATTATCCTATTAGTGACTTCTGACATAATCTAATGTAATGCCAATTATTATGCTGTGGTTGTTAGATGTAAAAAATAGTGTTAAATGTAATAATTCGTTGGTAAATCACATTAAACCCATGTAATGTTTAGTTTTAGTCTTAACGTTTGGGTCCGCTTCGAACAGACTAGCCTAAAAAGAAGAAACGGAAATTTAGGCTTTTCCGCCAAACAAAATATATTGGTTTTAGACAAAATCCGATTTTTGTGCAAACGAATATATATATATATTATAATGTGTTTGCGTGTATATGCCGTTTACGGTTCGTACGTTTATTGCTTAAGTTTACTACCCACGGTGGAGGCACCCGTTTTAAAGACAAATAAAACTACAAACAAAAATCCGGTAGAAAAATAAAGACCTTGTGCGAATAATATATTTTATTAAGCAAGAGCTGATGTTGACAATTCGCCCAACGACGTTTTGTCCGTAAACTTTTCGCATAATTTATTTCACGACGATCGGAGATAAACGCGGTCCTTCGACGAACGAACGGTCTGGACCAAACCTACATTGCATAATTCCGATAACCGCTAATATATATATATATATACTACAATGTCGTTTGTAGTTATATATACATATATAATATATACTTATGACATGCAAATAAACGTTAATTTCCAATTATATATTCGTACCCGCCTTGTCAAAGTGTACTATCGAGAATTGTATATATTACAATTACTTTTTGTATCATAAATTGTAAAATAAGTACGAAATATATTAAAAAACGGATTTAGTTTCGATTATATAGAAGAGTTTAATGTAGTATAAGATAACCAATTTGCATCGATGGTATTTTTTTTTTTTTTTTTTGTTAGTGCATTTTCTAAATATTTCTTAATCAATAAAATATAACCAAAACTATAGCAATAACAATACTTTAAACTAATATTTGATTATATTTACATTATTATACATTTTATTTGTTTTTAACATGTTGTCGAATCCGTTTATAATATTAAAAAAAAAATCAAAGCTGCAAGTTTTTGATTTTTTAAGTTTTGGTTACTGTGGTTACTGTGGTAGAATTTATCGGAACCATTATTATTTACTGTTACGCTGAATCTTTGATGATATCGCAAACAATGTCTTCATAGCAATACAACCGCAGCCGTTTGTAAACACTTTTAAGTCACCTCCTATTGCCCAAAATGGGCTTAGTCGTATTAGTCATTATATATTATTATTGCATCGATGGTAGTACAGGCGAGAATAATTCAGTTTCGACGGGTAAACACCACTCCAATTAGCTATACATATATTAAAATACTCTATTATTATCAAACGGTACTCTGAATCAAATAATTTTATTATGACTCCGTGATTACTCTGAATTTTTTATAATATTTTGTTGTCTTGTTGTCGTCTCATTCACTATAGCATATGCAATATTGATAATTATGCATTTTATTCACGCGAAATAATATCGTTTTTTCGAAAAATGAAATACATTTTTACCTATTACTTGTTGTAAAATATTTATTCATGTTATTATTTTTTTTTATTTTCACACATTATACAATATGAACAAGACGATATTAATATAAACGATTCTGCGAAATTCTAAAATTTTTCCAGAATTTTTTTTCATGTTTATGTATTTAATCATATTATATAATATTATATAATACGTGTTTGTAATAATATACGACGAATATTACAAAATTCTTGTAATTTTATCTAGTATTATCAATTTAAATATGTGGAAATATTTTAATTTATTCTCGAGTAGTTTACTCAATATTTTACACTATTCGGGTCTACAAAGCAAATTTCATTAAAGACCTGCAGTACACACACGATGGTATGTGATCAGACTCGAGTGAACATAATTCGTAAAACTTCAAATTAAATTGTTATACTATTCTAATTGTTATCAAATTACATAAAACCATTTAGTTTAATCTTAAAGTTTTTAAACAGTTCTATGAATTTCATAATTTTCAAACGAATAAATATATTTTTTCTTATTTTATAATATTATATTAAACAATATTAATAGAATCAATTTCAAAAACGGTCAAGTTACCCAAGCCTTCACTAAGTCTCGGCCCTTCATTTATTTATATTCCAGTCTAGCCTTAGAAACTTACCCGCAGATCAGCGTTTCTTTAAAATTTACCGAATCACATTTACTCAATTTATTCCGTGAGAGTTTTTAACGATAAATTGCGTGAAAATGTTAAACATTAGGTTTATCTAGGGATGGGATTGGATAGGACATCTTACATGAAAAATACATCTAGAATAGAGTGCGAGATAAGATGAAACGGGAAAAAAAAATATTGTAAATTGACTTTGTTTTCCCACACGGACTGGAAATAGTCTACAGCGTGCTGCGTATAATGTCGACCGAATCGTAATGATATAATATCGCAAACTTATCATTTGTATTAAACTGTATTTATATGTACACTGCGATCGGATAATCACACAGTAAGTAATAACTATATCATACACAGGATATAATATAATTATAGATATCGCTTTTCTCCCTTTAATACATCATACTAGCATTAGTTGTGACGGAACTAGGAAGACATAAAATATCAAACAGACAACAGTTATTAAACTAATAATATTTAAAAAAAAAAAAAAATTGCACTCAAAATCAACCCGCCCGCTACATTTAATGTAAATATTATCAAATAATACTCGTATATCAATTTCTTTAAACGTTTTCATCTTTCTAGTCAACCATTCCGATAATAATATCGTGATTATAGTATTGCTATATTTAATGCAAATATTTTATAATTCAACTCAAGACGTATCATCGTCGTCATCGTGTAGTAAAAACGTAATATTATAATAATATTGAATTTAATTATTTTTAAACGCGTATGCCATTAACGTATTAATATTGTATTATTATATTATATAATACAATTAATTAATTAAATTCCAGAAACCAGAGTTGATGAATAGTCAGATAATATTATTATGTGATACATATATTACGTATAGTGTAGTTTAGTAACATCGACAGTGTTTATACTATACCGTTATTCGCTGTGCCGATATTTATTATTAATTATTATATAATATGTTATTTAATTAAATCCTCTATCATTTACATATATTGTTGTTATTTACGAGTACGAATACAATTTTCAAATAAGGACGATAGTCAACTGACAAATAACATTTTAAAGGTCTGTATGGTAAGATTATTGAACGAGATTCCTAATCAGTGATTTTACAACACTCTCGTCATAAAACAAAAGTTATAATAAACAAAGTTTTTGATATATATATATATTATACATATTAGTCAGATTGTTTGCATATATAATACTACATATAATATTCATGATATACTAACTCAAAACTCGCTAATTTTATATTTTGGTATATAAATGATGATTCTCTATAATTGAGTAGCCAATATAAATTAATCATTTATTTTTTAGGTTATCTAAGGAAATTTTAATTATCAATAATACATTTTAGCATATTTTCATAAATTACGAAAAACACTCTTTATACCAATAATTCTTGTCAGTCTTATAGAGTTGACTAAGACAACTTCCTGATTGTCAATATTTAGCAGCTACGCATAAAATTCGGAAACTCTTACTAAGTGACTTCGGTCAGATATAGTGTACTCGTTCGTGCAAAAAGCCGCATGTATAGATTATATAAATATTTAATATATATATATTATAATCATTTAAATTTTTTATATATACATATAATGACTGGAAATCGTGTATATAATATCGCGATGCCATGTAATAACGTTTTTTTTCTCAGCGATATCATAAGTTGTCAGGAATATGTATGAAATTTTATCGCATTATATATATATATACGAAGTAAATTATAATACGCGTCTATACAAAACATAATATTATATGCTTAATTACTCACTTGATTTATGTACCTAGATTTATACTCTCAAAGGATAACATCAATTACTGAGGTTTATTGTAATTATTATTAATATTGTATGAAACCCGTAACACATTTTTTTCCTTCTTCTTTTTATTTTACTCGTTGATGACTTAACACATTTTTTCCCGTCCGTTTTCAGTCTTAAAGCGACGACAGACATGTAGACCAATTTCAAATTTGGTCGCTGTTTTTTTCGTTCAATTAATGAACAGATTCCCCTTCTTTACATAACACTAGATTTTGTCTTAGATAGAATTGTTTATATTGCGAACGAATGAGTAAATGATTAATAGAAATACGTTTATGTGTTCGGTTCGTGATTGACAAAAGGTGCTATAATAAACCAACAGTTTTAGTTATTATATTTTAAGAACCATTACGTGACAAGCATACAATTCAAAGTATTAGAATTAGTAAAAAATCATATTTTGATTACTTAAATCTCGTGCATGTGCTGCGAACTAATTATACTAGACGTGGATAGCCAACTTTGGGTAGTGGATATTTAGACATTTAAATCATAGGTGCACATGTTTCTATATTATTATGTTATAATACATATTTTTTTTTAGCAATATTAGAATTTAATTCAAAGATATTTAATATAGGTATTCAAAATATGATAATGCATAATATATACATCTATTTATTTATTTATTTTTTTAATTTTTTTATTCAAAAAATTATAGCTGGTACAATCAGTTGAACTTATTGCCGATACGAAATTGACATTTCAATTTTTGGGAAAGAGTTAACAATATAAAATCAAAAATAAATACAAAGTGATAATGTTACAATGTTTAAAAAAAAAGAGAAAGTATAAATAAAAATATACGTTTTAATATTAACTCAAATGAAGAATATGATTTGGTTGTAATAGAAGAGTCACGCGGTCGTGCACACTTGAGCAGACAGCATAAAGCGGTGGGTGTTGCTTAATTTATTAAATTTTGCACTTTTAGCAGAATTTAATGCGGTTGAAATAGTTGATTGTTAATTTTTTTACGTGCTTTGATTGTGTGGGTAGCTGGAAATTGTTGTGAAGTGTAACATTTCGAACAAACTATGGGGCATATTTTGATATTATTTTTAGAATTTTTGGTGGAAAACTGCAAGTGGTATTTAATTCTAACAACATACAATGTAACAATACGTATATAATTTCAGAATACTAGTTGTTTTTATTTTTAGACATATAATTTTTTTTTTTTTGTTTTTTTTTTTTTTAATGTATAGTAACTGTAGAATTTATAGTATAAATTAAATTTTAACATTTAACAAATTATGAATTTAGAAAAATCATAAAAAAAATAAATAAGTCAGTATTGTTGACAGACAATTATATAATGTTTATGAATAGTTTTCTTCAAATGTGCAAATACAAAAATGCTGTTTTCTTTTAACCAGAAAAGTGCCTATAATGATTTTAAACAAAACACATTAGCAGTGTACCATAATATTTCATATCTCTGTACCATACTTCAAGTGATTTTTTTTATCTTAAATTATAAATCTATCAGACAATATGACGGGGAAAATATTATCATGGCGAAAAGGTCTGAATATTACACAATAGAGGGACCTGTTTGAATAAAATTGATGATCCCCTGTGTTCATAAAGTATAAATATACCTTTTAAGAAATTTTCGATACAAAAATATTACATGTTAAATATTATGATGTGCTTGAAGTTTGAACGTCATGTTACTTGTGTAATTCATTATCCATACGAATTCAGGTATATAATAATAAAATATAATTCAAAATAGTTTAGATTAAAAATAAAATGAAAAAAATATTGTTCTACTGCAAAATTGTGTTTTTTTTTTTTTTTTTTTTTTAATAAATAATTAAATAGATAATGTTTTAAAATCTGTAAAATAAAAATAATAACTGGATGACTTTATGGGGTGTCCAGCAAATTACTTTAAAAAAAAAAACATTAGGCATGATTATAATTTTGAAAAATACATTATAAGTTTTTGATAATAATATTATAATGTATTGATAATATATATTTTTGCTTCTCATTGTTTTAATAGTACTTTTTAACATTTTGAGTTTAAGAAAAGCGTACTTAAAATGCGTTAGCTAAAAACTTTAAACGCACATGTAGTAATTGTTTGAATTTTTTACAATTGTACAATTTAAATTAAGTGCACAAAATTAAAGTTTTATAGGTGCAATTAATATTGAATTTAAAACTTCTTTAAAAAATAGTAGTATAATCTTTACAAAATTCTAACTGAACTCTTAAATATCCTCTTTTTTAAAATCCATCTACCTGGTAAGAAAATATATTATTATTATTTTTTAATCTTTTAGTATGAGTAGATAATATCTGTACATTATAATATAAAGTATAACGAAAAATTAATAAAACATGAATGGCGCAAATTTATATTATGCATTTTAATATTTATATATAGGTATATATACTAAATGAATTAACAGAACAAACTTAGTCACTTTTAATCTTTCACCAATAAAAATTGATCAACATTTAAACAATAAAACGTTCATAAATAAATATAAATCAATAGTTTGAAAAAAACCTCATACACATTATAATATATTTGAAATGAATTTAAGTTATTTTTGTAAATTTATTACCACAGAGCGTTGGTTTTTTCGGATTTTCAATTCGTATTCTTTTTTTTTTTAACCATTGAGTTCCAAAATGCATACTTTAGTGCCACAGTAGTCATCTGTATAGTTTAGTGTGGTACTGTATGTATTGTATACGTTAAGCCGGATTAGGAAGACTGATACTTTATCCATAATCCAATATAAAAAATGAATCTACGGCCACTATTTAATCTAATATATAAATACCTCCTGATTGAATGTATATATTAGCATAAAATAATTTTTATTAACTGTGTTTCTGTTTAATGATATATATGTGTGTGTATATATATACACTCAGACATTGGAGACAAAAAAATATACAGAATATATAGAATTTAAACGTTAAAGGAAGAATAAAGGAGGATCAATATGTAAACCTATGAACATATAAATCTCTAATGACAAATATCTTTTCCACCTGACTTAGTGAGAAAATAGTATTTTCTTATTATACTTAACTGCACAGTGCACCGTACGTATGTGTGTATGTATTAGTATGCTAGTTCAATGTGTGCGTGTAAATAATACATTAGGTCGAAAACATTTAACTACGTCATGTTCTAAAGATAATAATAATGACAATTTAATATAACATAAATTTCATTTATAATAACGATTTGTGGTAACGTTCTGCCGTGAACAAAACGCATAACCGTATAATATGCAGTGTATGTTGTAAAATATAAAGAATAAAAAAAGGGTTGATTTTTCGAGACATACGTTGACCAAGTAAATGTACACCTATATAACCTAACACTAGTGGCGAAACTATCGTCAAATGGTCGTCTCCACCGTCTTACAATAATCCTAACTCTTTTACACAATAATCTAAGCCCGTCGCGCAATCGAAAGGCTTGGCGTGAATGTGTGTCAATTGCACAAAGCGTTTGGCGAAAAATTGAACACTTGTCTATGAGCGTACCGGACGGGCAATATACACATACAATTATGTATACACAACGATAAAATATAATATTACTGTGAAACTGCTCGACCCACATCACTCGTAAAAGTCGTACAATCGTATACACTATGATATGTGTGTCACACAAGCGCGCGCGCACGATTCAGAGATTTCCACCTTAAAGTGTTTACGCGAAGAAACGATAGTATATATATATATATATATTTAACGTATACGATGGAAGTCGCGAAAGAGCTATTATATATAAATATATAATAATAATATATGGAGACTGGAGAACGTAGAAAAAAAATCTTCCCATCGGTTTTGACAGAACACTTAAGCTCCCGAGCGAAAAAAATTGCTTAAAAAAATATTGTAAATATATATATATACAGTATGTACAAGTAATATATGTTTAATAAAAAAAGTTACCTCTCCTTTGCGCCGCAGCCATCGACGACGATCGCGCGCATACATCAAAATCAGGTGTACTATACGCGAGATATGGTTATTGATGTGCCCGCAAACGAACGTCGACGGTGGAAATGTATAAAATAAATTCTCGGAGGGTGGAGGGGTAATAATAATAATAAAATAAATAGCAAAGCAATACATTATAGTATGTGTGTAATGATGACACGTCGCTGGTCTCACTTTGGATTTGTTCGTGTGTGTGTGTATAATGAGAAGTTGGAATCTAAACGTATCGAGGTCTATATAGGTACACGCTTAAATGAAAAAAAAATGTATTCGTAATATTAATCACGCCAATCGATATTTTAAACGATCAGGATTTTTTTCTCCCTCAGAGCAGCTCGTTTACTCTGCGTGACAGTTTTACAAATGCATCCAATTAACGTCGCGTAAGCCGAGTCTGGACGGAAGGTGAATGTGTATATGCATATAAATTTTGTAGGCGTAGTACCTGCTGTATATGTTTGAGTCCGCAGACGTGAGACAAATCGTTGAAAAATGGTTCATAATTTTTATTATAAACTTACGTACTATAAGCACAAATATCGCGGTGCATTAATAATATTTAATGTGATACAACTGCAATCAAATGCGTAGACCGCCGTGTAATTCTACCTAATAAGTAAAACTCATAGGCGAATAATTAATATGCCCGGAAAATGATTGGCGTCCAATTTAACAACATTATAACTACTACAAATATGCTGCGAGCTATAGATTTCTATATTAGTTTGACTTTAGACAGATAAACTTTACTATATTATTTAAGTGTTTGAGTGTCCCTTACGAGTTGGGTTAGGTTAGGTATCTTTCTTAAGACTACATGTCAAAACAAACAACATCCAGTAAACTACAAACAAATTTATTTCTCATATTATAAGTACAATAAACAAATTAATTTGTTACTTATATACTGTTTGTCAAATGTGTCCAATGGCATACCTAGGTTTTTAAATTCTGAACGGAGTGACTAATGTATTGATTTTACAATGATGTGTGTTTTTTTTTTGTGTGCGTCTGTGTACAACATAACTAGTCGAAATAATGCTCCAATTTCAAACTTTGGGGGTGATTTTCGATAGCAAAGTGAATATCCTTGGTGCATTATACAGGTAAAAAGTAAACATTTTCCAACAGTTTTCAAAAAAATCGAGAAAAACAAAAAAAAAAAAAAAATGACGGAAAAACGGGAATTTTTACGCAAAACCAGTTTTCGGCCGAATCGATTTTTATACATGGTTGTAATTTAAAAACTAATCGCTGTAAACACTTTAAATTTTCACCAAATTTTTATGTCAGTGTTATCTATATACAGTTAAATTTTCAAAAATTTTTGACTTTTTTTGTTACTTATAGACCATAGAAATTTTCGATTTTTATGAGAATTTTTTTTGAAGTGTGGATAACAAAATTTTGAATGACCAAAAAAACTTGAAAATTTAATACAAAGTTCCTTATGAGTTGTTTTTATTGTAGCTAAAAAAAATTAAAAATCGTTAGTCGCAATTTTTTTTATAAGCGTTTATAGTTCAAATTTTTACGAAATCTGTTGAAAACGCGAAAATTTGCAAGTAATTTTGAAGTTGAAAAATCATAAATTTTTTTGTATTTATAACTAAGGATTAAAAATACAACACTGAGTTTTCCATATGTTTTTTTTTCAAGTAGCTATAAAGAAAACACGAATCATCATAATAGGAAACATTTTAAGTGCGTTTGAATTTTAATTGTTTACGAAATCGCGTAACGATAACGATTTATCCTCAAAGGATTTTAAATATTTGTTATTATTCAAAAAGTATAAGTCGTAGATACTTTAAAATTTCACCAGTTATAAATTAGCTTTTTTTTTACATAATTTACTTTCAAAATATTTTGACTTTTTTAAGCTATTTATAGTCATTTGAAATTTTCAATTTTTCTGAAAATTTTTTTTTGAAGAGAAGATTTAATTTTTTTGGCTCTATCAAAATACTTGAAAATTGAATACAAAGTTCCTCATAAGTTATTCTTATAGTGATTAAAAAATTATAAGAATACATAGGCACAATTTTTTTTTATTAGCATTTGAAGTTCTTGAAGTTCAAATATTGACAAAAATTTTGTCATATTCCTGAATATCGCAAATTATTTTGTAGGTATAATTTATAAAATATTTTGTATAAGTAGCTAAGAGTTGAAAATTTAGTACAAGTTTTTTGATAAGTTAAGCTTACAATTATTATAATAGAACTTAAATTTTGGTGTATTCAGGTCATTAAAACATAAACCACCTTTTTCACCAACCCCGGGAAATTATATCCTAGGTTGACAAATCATCTTCGTTTAGAATCGTTTTCGTATACAATGATAACTATCATTGGATTCAAATTTAACACTCTTATAATATATAATAATGATCCACATGGCACTTAATGTACAGCAGAGCGGTACCTATTTGTCCGCTTTTTTTATTTTGAAGAGGGCTTAATTCGAATTCCATATAAGTGTTTTTTAGGACAATGCTGTGAGCATATACAATTTTTTATTGAAAGCATTTTTAAACTTTCCATAGATATCGGGGAGGGTTGCAGACCCTCAGCTCTATCCCCAGAAATGCAGCTGATATTCATAAATGTTATTCCTATCTTTTGTTGTTTCAGCGTTGCCGTGTTCCAGGGGAATACAGACCGAAAACTCTTATGCATTCGCAAAAGTACCGTGAAAACATGTAAGTAATTTATGCAACAATAATTGCAGCATTCTCTCGAACAAACTTTCCTACTCCCCCTTCTCCTACAGAAATCCCACAATTCGTGATATAAACAATATACACGACTACCGTTAGCCGTGGCCATTATGCCACATGTATGGCTATTGCGTAAAGTATTAGATGACGACTGCTGACTACCGTTAGATGCGCATAACGGTGGCTGGAACGGAATTCGTCAAGAATCTCGTACCTCTAACCCAACGAAATTATTTATATTATATACCTATATAATATATGTTTATATTTTATGCACAAATTCGCGATCCTGTGGTAATATACCGGAAGTAGGGATAAAACATTTTAAGTCGGATGTTGTACAACATACACATATTATAATAAATAAAAATGATATATATTGTATATCATATGCTTCTCTCGACTGCACATTAAAATCGCTCTTTTTATCCCTATTTCTATGCTACAAAATTGAACAAATTAGTCATTTTTAAATTTGTTAAAGTTCTATAAATTTAATATAAAAACCAATAATGTCGGAATTTAAATTAGTTTATGAAATTTTATAAATACCTATATTGGTTATAAGTTAGTTGTTTTGCGGCAAGTGATTTTTGAAGTAATTACCTATATAAACATTTTATTATTAACCTGATACCTTAATGCATTAAGTTTAAGTAGTTAAGTTTAAAAGTTAAAAAGTTATTATGGTTTGAAATGAATTAGTTATTCTAGATAAAAACTATTTGAAAAATAGTTTTAGTACATAATTGGCAGGTTCGTCATACAGTGTAATAGCAATACTATTAAAACTACTCAGTCTTTTAAATTGTTTAAGGGTGCGTAACCTATATGGGTAGTTTACCGTTTACCAAAATCACTATTTTATTCAACTACTGTCTTGAGTTGTTCGTATACCAAGAAAGTGTTGAGCATAGGCATGCAATAAAAAACAGAGACAGTCGATACAACTACTCTAACTATTTTAGAATGCATTCAATTTTAAAGTTATATTAAATTATGCCAAGACCATCTATATAATTCCTAGGATTTATATAGAGTTAAAATTCTATGTTTGCTAAAATATAAAATTTAAAATAGTGTTTAATCAAAGTATGTACACTTTTGTTACCATATTATTTATGTTTTATTTATTGGAGCACACAGTTGATGCACGAAATTTTGAATTGAAAAATTCTATTTTTTTTTTTATTTAAAACAGCTAACTATATCTTGAAAATAATTACCTGAACGCTTTTAATATTATGATATTGTAGGCTACTATACGACACCGTTGCGCGTATAAGCCCATAAGCAAAAAAACACGTCGAGTAGATAAAAACATAACATAATATTGTTATGTGACACGTAACTTCAATATGTCGGGAAGGTATACTTTTCAAACGAAGCTCGACACGTATTGGTCGATAACCGCATGACGAAAAGGATGCGAAGTCACCGCACGCCGAGTTCCAGGGTCGTTAGGTCGATGTAACTCAATAATGTCCCCAAACGTGCATAGTTTCAGATCCCGAATGGGGTTTTATACGGGGTCGAGACTGTAAATAAAATATGACATGTAATATATAACGCGTGGTGCGTTATAATATAGAAATAATATCACATTAAACACGTTTAAAATAATCCAATGCGCTAAGCACAACGCGGTGAATTATTTCTCGTATTCAAAAAATTCACGACAGGAGACGAGTTCTCTTTAATGGATATGTTCACTATGATTTTCCTAGGTTAATAGCACCACCCGGCAAAAATTTCCTAGGATATTAATTGTACCCCCGATATACAATTTTAAATATAAATATTCGGTGATATAATTGCTCTTGTTATACAAACACTGATATTTTATCTACTATCGTACTCGATAGCAGATAGTTATATCATCATATAGTGCCGTATTGTTGTTATGATGGCGACGGTACTCGTGTCTATGGTATGTCGTATATATTATTACTTCAACCATAGTTATCGTTCACTCGATGGGTGAGGCACGTTTTCTTTCGTCACCCACTTATCATTTTTCACTTGTATATAAGTAGATCTTAAAATTGTGTATGATCTGGTACAGTTGTCTCAATTTGTAGATGAATACAATTGTCGTCTGGTATTTATCTCACATCGTTTACCAACACGGTCGGGTAACTAAATTATATGTAGAACGGTGATTTGTATGCGGATTTATATAATTGTTGAGATTTTTATAGTTCTAGATTTTTATCAATAATCGTTCGTAGTAGTTTCCAAATATTTTTTTTTGCTCATTTGATGATTATAATATTATATTTTTGGAAATCCAATTATACAATGTTTTTAAAACCATGTAAGGTTATTCAGTTAAATTTCCGTGAAATGAACTTTTTTTCAACGAAATATTTTTTTTTAATTCTGTTTTGCAGTAAATTCATATTAATATTATCTTTTTTAACAAGGTGTGAACTTTCTTTTTCATATTATCTTTTAAGTAATTTGATTTAATAACTATTTGTTTTGTACTATTAATATTATTATTAAAATATTATTTGCATACCTAATACATGACTTAATTGTGTATGTAATTTTTTTTTACTATTCAAAAGTACCCATTTTAAAATTTTATTTTTCATAAAGCTTTCATTATCTTTGCTGCATTGTTACACTTTGAGTACGTATATATTTTTATTATGTTTAAATTTAAAATGACTGAAACAGTTATATATGTCATAGTAGTGTGTATAAACGGCACATTTCTGACCGTTGCAGCGTCACTAGTGGCGTCGTTTTTGCGTTTTGGCCGTTGCGATGACGTCGAGAGTTTATATGCACGTTCGGTCGTCGGAAAATACCCATAGACCGAAAAATTCAAACCTAGGCCGAAGTGAGGGTATATTATGTCATAATACTCTGCCGTCGACGGCGTCAACTGATCGCATGCTTGTGCATTGTATTCGTTTATTGTATACTTAATACTCATATAACTCTATAAGTGTAGGCACATATAACCACACAATAGTACGCCCACACACACACTCAAGGTATACATATACACCACTCGTATTGATAACTATATAGAACATAAAATGTAAACTGACCGCAGTAAAAACACTGCGAATAACCTACACGTAAAAACATAAAAACATCCAATAATCGATTTCCGAAAAATGGCACGGTGCGCAGTACTAAATATAGCGTTACGCTGTAAACGTATATATCCATTTAATGCGCTGTGCCGATTGAAACCGAGCCTTAGCTTACACAGACTCAACGATAAACTATTATTATAGTCGTTGTTGTTGTTGTAGTTGTTCTCGAACATGGTGATTTTATTTATTACATACTATAATCGCAGTCTTTGATACACTACATATAGTAATAAACTTTCATTGCCGAACTGTACAAACCTAAAACCTAAACAATATTGTTTTATTATTATTATACGAGTCTTTCACCTGCGTAATGTTGTTAAGAAATCATGGTCAATTTATATTTATACACATAGTTTGAAAAAGTAGATATCAGAGACCGAAACCATGTATATTATACAACTTCTGATGTATACACCCTTAGTTTTAATACGAGCCATTTATGCAGTCTCTAGCTTCAACATGATTACTTAATCGAACAAATTCCGCAGTGTTATATGTTAAGTGTAAATCATGTGTTTAAACTCCGCACGTTTGTTGATTTTACAGAGGAAACTCAGTGCACTAACTAGAACCTATAATTTAACTTTTTTACAAAAATTATAATTTGCAATTTTTCTTTTAAGTTATGATTACGTACAATTTACTACTTAAAGTTAAAACAAGTTAGGCAAAGTTTAGTAACACATTTCAATTAAATAGGCCTTCCTCCTATTTTATAGGATATATATTATTCAAAATATGATTATAAGAGTATAATGTAAGTACTATAGATAGTTGAATAGTTACTAAAATTTGAGTAATATAAAATCTATTTGATATAATACCTAATTATAAATAATACCTTCTTGATACTAATATTTGTTGCCAAATTTATAAATAAAAACAAAAAGAAAATAATAAATTATCCAATGACAACTTATTAAAAAATGTTTATAATTTTTGTTTTGTTATTCATCAACATCTATGAATACTAATTCCATTAACTTTTTTGTCAAACTTTTCTCTACTTTCGTTTTCTTAATAACAATAATAATAATCATTATTATTATTTACCAACTAATTAAAAATAAAAACGAATGAGTATACTAAAATGTTGTTTTTATTTGACTTTTTTCAAACTTCAATAAAATGCTACGCACTTTAAATGAAAAATGTTTTGATACTTTTGAGAGTTCTGTTATTTTTAAAATTGAAAAATAAGTACAATTTTCGTTGATAAAAATAATGAATACTATTGAACACTGAAATAAAATACTTTTGTACATAATTATATAATATGATTCTGAAACCGGACTACAGAAGTATTCAATAAAATATAAACGTAAATTACAAATATTCAACTAGTACTAGAAAAGTAGTATTGAACTCATAAAAAAAAATAAAAACATCAATGTGATATTTACTTGACTTTATGAAAATACATAAAACAAAATATTTATCTCTTACTTGGGTATTGTAATTTAAGTTTTTACCATTGATAAAATATTTTATAACCTAAGTATTTAAATTTACTTAATTTAAATTAATGCAATTTAATATATTATAAGTTTTAAAGTTAAAAACAAAATTATTTATTTTACAAGAAATATATAAAATATACAAATAATAGTATTCAATTCAAAATAGGATAGGTAACCGTGGATATTCCACCATAGGGGCATTTTGTTGTGGTCAAAAAATTGTGTGTACCTAATGTTAATTTATATAATACAGTACTATTTTGGAGTTGCAATAATAAAACTTTTTACAAAGCGCAAATTCATAGAGAAATAAATGATTACATTATTATAAAAACTATTGATGAACATTGTCACGGTTCGAAGCGTCAAAAATCGAAGCAGATGTTGCAGTGACAAATATAAAAAGAAATGTTACTGAAAGTATTGAATCTTCGTCTACTGTGATTAACATGTATATTACTTTATTGTTATTTGAAGCAGCCAAAGTAAATAATAAAAAAAGTTTTTAAATTTAAGTGAACATTATATTTTATAACTATTATTTATTTATTAGCCAAAAAAAAAAAAAAACAATTTGAATAACGAAATATACTAAAAATGTTTATTATTTTTATCCTCTATATTATTAGAAAATATTTAATGATCACACCGTAACGACCATGGCTAAATGACCTCTTTTCTAAACGGTCTAAACTAAATGGCCACAGCAAATTTTCTTGAATCCTATTAATTTATATCGTTTTTGTTCGTTAAATAAATATGGTTTAATCATTATAGATGTAAAAAATATTTAAAAAGAGCAAAAAATGATTTTAATATTTTTTTATTTTAATTTTTTTTTAGAATAATATAGAAATAATATTAATGATGTCTACCTATATAATATTATTGAAACCGTTGTCAGTTTATCACCAATACATTATCGATTCTGTCAGTTTAGATTAAGTCTGATATAAATAGTCTTAAGACCACCAATCAATTTTGTCACTCGCCAATTTATACATTTAATTATCATAGGTATATGTATCTTGGTTACTCCTTCACTTTATTAATTAACTAAAAAACAAATGTATATTTGACTTTATTGTATATTTCGTAATTCATTATTGCGACTTATTATAAGTTCGACAATGTCACGAGAACAAGTCCGCACTTATACTAATTAATTCAGAATAATATCAATTAGTCTATAATATGTCGTTATTAACATTAAACTATCTAGAAATAAAAAATGCTAAGTCATCATATTAAATTAAACTAAATTAATATACAAATAGGTTTATGTTTTAGTCATAAATATAACAAAAAACTTTAAATTATACTTTCTATTGGTGTTTTTTTTTTTTTTTTAACTACAAAATATCATAGGGGTTAAATTAATCACACTATTCATAACCATTGATAGCAATTCATAAATACAAAATATTAATAAAAATAATATTTTCTAATTTAACGAATTCTTTGTAATGATAAGTCATAGAAGTGATGTTTTGGTGATATATAACTGTTTATTTTGACTTTGTGTATTATAAATCACAATATGTTATACATCGTTAGACAGCGCTCAATCTGCAAACACGACGAAATATCATAATATATGTAGTATATAACATTGTACATTTATGTTTAATCGTGAAAATTTTAATGTGTGATAGAAGATTACAGATAAAACGTGAGTAATAATTGAATAATAATGCATGACAAGTTGTAAGAGTATAGTCATACAAATATTGTATACCAATAACGCTATAAGTGAACAATTAGTCCATAAAGTTCAATTATCCCTAGTAAGGTAATGCGATGGTATATAAAAAAAAAATCGCTCCAGAGACGACTCACATTATACTCATCGTATGTATACAAACGATCGTTTTGATATACACCTAAAATAAATTTCCGTTAATAACAATGGAATAAAAAAAAAAAAAAAAAAAAAATATTGTAAAGAGTTTTTAATATAATATATAAAATATTTATGGTAATTGATTTAATATTTGAATAATTGTTTTCATAAAGTTTATTATTAATACTTTTCAAGACAGAATAATTAAATCAACTTTGTTTATTTTAACAAAGAGTAACGTCAGATATTATTGAAAAAAATACATTTTATAAAAAGTAATTAGCAAACGATCATAATGGTATGATAAAATATAAGCTTCAAACTAAAATTCACTTGGTTGATTTATTTTTTTGATACAATCGTTTATGGTGTTAATATTTAATACTGTACATAAAATTATGTTAATATTATTATGAATGAATAACAAAATAGCTCACCCTAATTACTCTTCAGTAGTTATTCATTAAGTGCAGGTTTAACAATAATTATTACGTACATGTTTTCCGAAACGTTTTTAAACAATTTATGTAAAACAGGAATGCTGTTAACATCAAATTAAAAAGATGCATACAAATTAAAACAACGATTTATAGTCAAAATTATCTCGTTATTTGGTGTTTAATTAAACGTTTAAAAAAAAAAAAATCTCCCCTACACTAAGCTACTTTATTTACTGTAATTTAAATGTTTAATACGTTTATATATTTAATACAAAAAAAGCAATTAAAAAGTTTTACGGTTAACTTTAATTCAGTTGTTTACCTGGGTTTCAGTTTTTATTTTTTGATTATAAATTACTGCGATATCATTAAAAATATATAGGTAAGGATTTATAATATAATTCTTATTCATATGCATTAAAAACCTTAATGCAAGTGAAAGAAACCTGATTTATGTATAACATTACTGTGTTTAATAGACTTTGTAGTGTTTGAAATTTAATATGACGCGATGATTTATAAATATTCATAGAATTAATATTTTATTTTACATTAATTCATACATGAAATAAAATATATTATAATTGTTATGAATACATTTTTGAATATGATAAATACTATTGAATTTATAATTCAATTTTGTTAAAAAAAATAAAATAAAATAAAAGTTAATTTTAATGTATTTAATTTGAATTTACTATTGTTTTAATTGCGTTTAAGCCATTTTTACTTTTTATTATTTTGACTAAGCCACTTTAAATTTAACATTGTTTTCATTTATTTTTTTATGCGTTTTTAAACAGTTTAATAACTCTTTGACCTATGTAGGAATTTACTGTTTATTTTTTAATACAATTATTGAAAATATAAGCAAAATATTATCATAAATCAATAACCTATGTGCGTGCAAATAACTAATACTTGACATACTATAATTATACAATTACATAGATAGATGCAATTATACAAATTTGTAATTTAAATAAATTTCAGAAATTCCGTAATATAATATTTTCAAAGGAATGATAGTAACTCATTGTGATAAAAATCTAATATTATTTTGTTAAACTTGATTTAATATATTTTATACAACATCAAATTTAAATTAATTAATTTTTAATGCTAAAAAAAATAACACTGATTTTTATTATTATTATTGGCCAATATCATTATAAATTGTTTAAAACATTTTTTGTTTATTTTTATTAATTAACAAAAAAGGTTAGTTATAACTTATGATACACTTTATAGTGTTTCTTACAACTTAAAAAAAAAATGCATTTAAGAATAAAACCTACTTCGTTTTTAAATCGTTTGAATAATCTTAGATCAGAACTAAATCAACACAGTGTATCTATATATATATATATTTATAAAAATTATGGAAACATATTTGCAAATAATTGTTTTTCTGTTTTAACTAAGGTAATTGAGAGTATTACTGTACTCAATTTAAAACACAACTTTTCGGGTATCTATTAGATTTGTCTGATCTGAAAAAATTACATAGTAATAAGCGCTGAATTCTTTTTTCAAATTAAGTTTCTGAAAAATATATTGTAAAATGTCACGAAAAATAAAAACATACAAATAAAAATAAATTAGCAGTGACACGCGATCGAATTTTTGGGGGGAAAAGTTGACACGGCGCATCGTATATGCATTTTTGCTACACTCATGCGTGCCTGAGTTTCTCATATATTACATTTTACCGCTGTGTATCGCGTCGGTACAACAGTACCATCACGGGCACGCGAATGATATATTATTTTTATTACTATTATGACGTGCTATAATATATTGTCATTTTTGTTTTTGTTTTTACATTTCTGAATTATTTTGTTTTTATCCTGACGACGATGTTAAATTCTTATTTTTCGGTTTTTTTTTTTTTTTTTTGACAAGTCGTGCAATGAGCGTACAGGGTGAGCCACCACTTTTTCCTCATTCACCTTCCGGTCGATAAACATTGCATGTGTGTATTATATATTTAAGCTTCGAGTGCATTCATCGAATTCCGATAATTTCTGTAACATAATAATAATATACGCTACACCTACACCATATACGTAGACCTTGTGACAGTGTAGACAGTAGTTAGTAGACATGTATAATATTCTAGTGTGTAACGTCGAGCGTTATTATTATAAGCCTCGTTGTTTACTACAGCCAAAAACAAAACAACAACAACGGTCATAATAATAATATTATGACTGACCAATAAACGGCACTCGCAGTGCGTAGGTACTGTCCTCGATGGTTGAAATAAAAATCGCGAGGACTGCGGTGAAGCGAAATATCATTACCATCGTAGTTGGTAATATAAATAAATATAATTATTATTATACAGTTGCTACGACGGTTTACGCGTATATATTAACTTATTATCCGCCGGTCAGGTGTTGTTCGACCAAAACTCGTCCTGACGTATTATTATTATGTTTTTCGGCAACGATTTGCCCAAGGGGTGACGAAAATATGAAAATTAAACACACACACACATGTGTATATTATTTGCGAGCAGGTGTGGTCGAGTATTTTTGGGTCGTCGAGAGCTATAGATTCTATAGATTGGAGGAGAGAGGTGGTTTGACGGCCAACGGAGGATAATTTACTGTATGCACTATATGCTATATATAATATCGTTTGTCCAAAATCCGGTGGCGTACACACAAACTCATTAGGTATATATATTTATTGTTATATATAACTAAGCCGCAGTCGTGTTCATCGTGCAGTACCCGATCACCGTCAGAGATTCAATACGAACGTGCGCGGTGGAGGAGGCGGTATAGTCGAGAGGAGAACGCGTAAAGAGAAAAACCGATTAAACGCGGAAGTTTGTACGATCGCAGTTATATATTTTCTATAATTATCTGCGTTTCGTTTTTTGCTTTTTTTTAACATATATATAACTTTAATTTCTATGATCATTTTATTGTGATCATTATTATTTTGTTTTCACTTTTCCGAGATACCTAAATTATCCGATGTATGTTAATATTCGACAAGAGCAGGTATTCTTCCCCTTCACCCCACTCTTGGTCTTCACCCATTAACCATAGTTCAGTGTAATTCCATCTCTCACTCCGATTTCACGTCGAAGTTTCCATGCCACGATCGTCGTTGTCGTGGCTTAATGACAATGCCACCTTCAGTATACTCTTCCTCCCGTTCACACAGTGCAATATATTATATAATATTAATAATAATAATTATTATTATTATTATAATATATCGGCGTAACGTAATACTCTGAGAACAATACAAATTAAAACGTAATTAATTTCTGGATGGTATAGTTCAGTCTACGGTTCAATGTCGGAATGCTAAACGTTTAGACATTGATTTTCTACAATAGTTCGCAATAGCAGAAAATTAACGACAAGTTTGTAATATAATTCTACGAGTATTATCCAAACTATATAATATTAACGCTGTGTGTTTGTGTGTGAATTTTTAGATTATTATAATATACACATCAATCTAAAACTTATCAATGTCAATATACATAGTAAACGCCATTTGAGTTTAATAAAATTATGTTTACGCCAAAATTCAATAATTTCTATATTAGTTTTTAGTTTTTACTTACTACTGTGATTTAATTTAATTTAAAAATAAATCACATTTAAATTCTCTAAAAATGTATACAATTAATAAGTTATTTATTCAAATTGTATTTTTTAACGCTGTGTTGGCTCTTATTTAAATTTTCAACTAATTCATTTTTTTAAGTTATGATTAAATATGATGTAACCGTGATATAATTTATTGTATACTGTGCAATTGAGTGTACGTACATGAAATGTATTTCTTAATAAAAGAAAATTGGCTCCTAGTAAAATATTTATCTCTTTAATAACTTTACTAAACTAAATAGCAACTTAGATAGTAATAATATTAAAAACTGAAATCCTAATGCATAATATTTGTCCGTTAAAAAAGTTATTTCATTTCTATACAATAAGCACGACAAAACGGCAAAAGGAATTGTCGAGATATACATATATTGTTCTAAAACAATCACAATAATTGCTTTTGAGACTGAATTGTGTAAGTGCAATGATAAATTGTATAGCTTATTATATTCTCGAGAAACAAAATTTGTTCTTATTGTATAATATCTGCCAGTTAAAGTGCATCATTACCGTGAAATCTGTCTGAAACGTGTAGTTGTATTAAATTGCTGAAGGAAAAAAACGTTTAATGCGGATTTTTGTTTAATTCATTATAAATATTTTACGTTTTAATCTTTCTGTCAGGACCATAAACCATTTCAATCTTATTCAAAATCCTCATTTGGCAGGTTATGCTCTTTGACCGTTTAATCACTAGTAATTCTATGAAACTACTGTAGTAAACGCTAAACCTCCTTATAAGATATCGATGTCGAACTAAATTGATTCAAAGCAAACATTATATTACTATAGGTATATATTTTTTTATTTAATGGAAACATTTTATTACATAAAAATTTAACAAAGTTAAATATTTTCCAATCACATTCTGTATATACAATATATATTACTTAACCTTTTACTGTCCATAAAAGTAATATACAATTATATTACATTTAATTGGATATGATTTTTTTTCTTTATAATGTTTTAGAGTTTCAACGTTTGAAGACGATTTATATTTATTTAACTTGTGTATAGTAATTTAATATGTATTTTTTTTTTTTTATTATTCAGTTACAACAGTATCTAGTTATACCTACCTACTGTTGTATAAGAACCTTGTTGTATTACATTTTTCACATGCATTACGTTGAATAACTATTTAACTTTATTTGATACAATAAAGAGTAGAATAGAATAAAATAAACGAAGCTTAAACAATATAGTATTCTCATAGTATTATTATTATATATTCGTAAAGATCTTTGTTAAAATAATTTTGAAACTTTTTTCAAAGTACACAATTATTATATGTATATTTGATTATATGCATATACTTTCCCAGACATTTGCTCAAATAGGCATGATATTATGTTAAAAATGAAAGTGTGAAAGTGTATTAAACGGTTAAGTATTTCAATATTTGTAGGTATGAAAATCAAATATTACAAAATATAATTTACAGAATAGTTGACGTAATCAATGTTAATCATGTACGAAGAGTGGTAGTGCAATTAAATCACCATTAATAATTGATAAGCGACGGCATTATGTAAATGGATAGCACACGGTTTCTCTCCGATATTGATCCAAATAATTTGTGTGCCAATGTTTTAAACGAAAATTTTCCACCGAAATAGTTTCACCTCTTATTTACTCGTTATAATAAGTTTGAATTGTAAATACCGTTGAAGTGCAATAAATGACGTAAAATTGTTTTGCATATTATACTCGTGTATAGTGGATTAATAACATATATTAATAAACATAATTTTTTGGAGATTATAATTAAAATAGTATAAAATTACATTATTTTCCGTAGTCGTAAACAATTTATAGGGAAATTAAATGCGTGGGTGAACCATTTGAAATCATAGGATGTATATGCATTTTTTTTTTATCAGATCGTAAAAATATTATATTAATAAGTTTTGATTTATTTTCTAGTTTATGAATATGTATAATAATTATAAACAAAATGAGTAAAAACAAAAATAATTTTTTAAAATAAACTGAAAATTGGCAAACTTAACTGTATTTCACTTCATATATAGAGGTACCTAATAAATATTCTCTGGCTATATGTATGGTGTTATTACTAACTTCAAGCATACTATACATTGTTATTGATATGTCTATACTATACATATACATATAAACACATGTTTCTACAAAATCATATTCTTGGCCACCCACGTCATTTAAACATATTGTGTGGTTAACCAGCATACAACTACAAAATATGTATACGTAATTAAGGCTATAATTATCCTTTGTTAGTATCGACTGCGCAGACCTGTAATAATTTGAACATGCTACCACCGATAATGGAACAATTTAACTAAAGTACATTTGTGTCTACAACGATTGTAAATTACAATTAATAGTGTTACCCCGCGGCGTAACAATAAGCCGACACTTTTACGTACTTCGAAAATAATAATTAGAGTAACAGAAATTCGACAACAGTCAATACGGTTTTAATGGAAATAGCACGTGCGTACCTAACTATAATCATGCTTACTAATCGACATCACTTTTACCGATTAAAAAATTAAATAAGATTAAAAATCTTATCTCGTTGCACAAATATTTATATAACAAGAATATTACACCCATTGAGTATGTCAGTAGACGTTTGGACTTTGGGTGTATGGAATTATGTGACTATGTATATTACGAAACACGACGACGTAACGAGTGCTTCGTGTTCTGATAAAGTATAATATTATACGAAACAAATGTAAACAAATTTAAATTATCAAATTATCCAAAGTTACTGCAGTGTAATATTTATGTAGGTACTTTTTAAACACATTATAAGAATTAATATTTTTTTTTCATATTTAAATATATGAATATTGGTAAAAATTCTAAAAACAATTAAATGTATATATACGTGTGATATGTACACTGTACAATAATTATATATAACGTGTAATTATCTATTTACTGGGATTATATCCATAACAGAATTGGTGGTTTGCTGTTGTCGAAATTGTCAGCCTCACAACACTACAATATCTAATGTTTACTAAGAAGTCTGTTATAGTCAGTATGTTTGTTCACTCTTGTATGCTACGTACCATAGTAATATTATTGACCATTGGCCTATAAACAGTACTTGATACTGACCACTGGTGGTGTACTTTTTTTTATTGTTATTTATAGATATTCAGTTGATTTTTATTTTCAAATAAGAATTTCACCTAATTGTTTGCTATTTTTTAATTCAATCCCGTGTAGTTTCTAGATTTACGATTTCTTTGACCCGAATACCAAATTGGATGTTCTCTTGTAATTTAATTCAGTCGTAAGTAAATGTACTTTTTAGGTCATGTTGTATAAACGTATTTAGTAGAAGAATTGTTGTTGTTTTTTTTCTTAGTTGTTAACGAAAGCCCCGCATAGTATGAATGTATAGAATGTAAAACGCTGTGTGACAAATCAATCGATTGATCATTTTTTGTCTATCGCAACAATTGTAAAAACTAACTAACGAGTCATACATCATTGTAACGGTCAAGATAAGAACAATAATTCTTCAAAGAATATACGAAAGCAGTTTTTCTATCGTTGTTTACCAGACTAGGGCAAACATAAATTTGTTGACTTATGTGTTATATCAGAAGGTATAATTAAACGTACACATTGATATTGATAATTAAATATAAAAAAAATATTATACTTTCAAAAATGAATAATATTTTAGACATAATATCACTCTGAGATTTGTTATAATATCTGCTTTTTATAAACTGAACTTAGTAAGAATTTGATAATATTTATAATTTCAAGGTAATATCGAAATTAGAACATAAGTTATAAAGAATTATACAGAAAATAAGATTCACGAGAGTGTATTTTTTCAATCATTTTACTACAGTGAATAGTAATATTATAATATATATCAAAATATAAATATAACTATTAGTTTTTTCTCTACTATTTTTTAATGCAAACAAACTGCAACAACTTTTTGTAATTTGAGATAAGTTGTCATAAAAAAAAATACTAGGTATGCATTTCTTGTCATAACATGATGAGCCTACGGAAAAATATTTAACAGTAGGTATCTACGTTGTGGATATTAGTGTCTTCATTATGAAAGCGAAACACAATAATTTGTATTTTCCTCTTTGGAATTACATTCGAAATTTGATTTATATATCATAATTTGTATACGTAAATTTAATCACCATTTATTTAAATAACATTGATTATACATACCAATTCTGATTTCCTTTAGCTGTATACGATTATTAGCTGGTGAATTAACATTTGATTGGCTTATTTCAGCTCAATGCTTTCAAACATCATCACGCTCGCTTACCAATTTCATAGATAACTTTTTTAAGTATGAAAATTATTTTTCATCGCTTCAAAAAGTTATGAATACGAACAATATTATATTATCATACACAAATATAATATATATTTTAATATATTTTGTATAGTGGTTTCTGAAGATAGTAATTCTCCACTGAGTATTCTAATAAAAATGTACAATATACAGATATAATGAATAATAAGTGTAGTATTATGCATAAAACTTTGCTTTTAGATATTTTACTGAAGACGTCTCGTTTTTTCTTCTTTAATGAACCGGTAACTATGCCGTTGGCTTTATTCCAAGATAAACTATTCTGAAAACGGCCATGTATACATCGTATCATATATTCATATCCGATCCGTAATAATAGGTATAAACTCAACAAATATAATATAGTTTTATAATTTTATATATTTATTTTATTATATTATACATTAAATATCGATTAAAGTTACCTACATAAAATTATCAACTATTAGTAGAAATGTTTTTATATCAACCAAAATGAATCTAAGTTCCTTGAATATTAAACATATTTTATAAATTGTGTTTACCATTTATCAGTACCTATATATTTACAGTTATTGTTCAATACGTAGTTTTATATACGATGTATTTTAACAATAAATACTAACAATTAATTTAAATATTAAAATAAATTATTTTTGATGAGATAAAATGTGTTTGAAATAAAAAATTTCTCAAAATTTCTTTTTATATAAATCTATTCTTTTATATTTTTAATTTGTAGAAGTAGTCAAAATTAAATTAAAATTTTTTCTTATCATCTTTTATAAATGGTTTGTATATTATATTATGAAAAAATTATACTATCATTTTTAATTTTTTTTCGAAACACTATAATTACTAAAAGTAATATATTTGTATTCAACATTTCGATTAATACCATCAAAATTCATTCCCCTAAATTTAATTATAATTTTTATTTATAATTTATATTATTTTTTACCAGTAGAAAACGGTTATAGTCTTTAATATTTTACTTAAACTAGTAAAAAAATATTAACATTTTCCATTATTGTTCTACAATGAAAATGAACTATTTGTAAAATTCTATATAAGTATTTTTTTACCAAATAATTAAGAAAAATAAGAATTGATGAATCAATAAACAATTATTTCTTAAATTTTATGAAAGTCTCATTATGTTTTTAAATAAGACCTATTTTTTTTCATCGGGTAATTATAAAATGTTTGAAAAAGATCACTATGAACATCCATTACTAAAATTATACTACACATCCTAAAAGTTAGAATAAAAAATCTAAGTAGAATATCTTTATATTCATTTCATGTTTCTTATGCCATAGATCAAAGTCATAAAAAGTTCCTTAAAAATGCTACTAGGAATAAAAAACTAAAAATATATTTTTTCCAAATCTATTATAATACGTTCTATAGTATCATAAAATATTGTATGCATTGATGCGTTTCATTTTGTACTGATAACAATGTAATATTATAATTGTAACTTGTACTTTTTAAAGTTCACCGGGATGTTTTATCATAGTATTTTATTACAATATTGTGCTTTCGATATGGCCAATATATTACATAAAAAATATATCAATATACTGAAACCTTTAATAACTTGGTAACATAACAAAATATGATAAAATTTTAATTAAATTGAAATGTTTATATTTATATAAAAATACCTTTCCTTATCATGTAAATAAAGTGTGTTATAAATCATATTTGATGTATACGATTAATACATTTAAATTTTAAATTAATACTGCCGTACAAATATAATAAATTGTATTTTATTATTGTCATTATAAAAAGTTCTATCCAACATAATTATACACCCCTATTTGATTTATAATTCCGAATAGATACAAAATGTTTTTTAGAAATACATCGTAAATATTTTGTACATCATGTATCATAATATTATATTATGCGCAGCAAACCAGATATTTAAATTTAAGTGCAGAGTGACAATTTTGTATTATAAGTGGCAAAGATATATTCTAATAAGAATTCTTGTTATGCATTTTTGAGGTCTGCCCCCCCCCCCCCGATTTCGATTCCTTAGTAGATACACCTTATAAGTTAAGAATTTTAACTAGTCAATTTCTAATAGATATCTAACCATATGAAAATAATACATTATTAGTGAGTGTATAGAATTTTAATAAATCGTATGATAACACGATATAACATTATTACTTTATTTTCAAACTTATTACAGTGGAAATTAACAACCGTAATAATAATATAACGGTATAGAGAGTAATATAATCTCAGTTATTTAGCGTTGGATTTTTTTTTGTTCATTTATACTGGTACATTGTCGAATTTTTCTATAATATCGAAGTTAAGTAAATATCGCTTTTATGATTCATTTAAGTACTCGAATTAGATATATTACTGTACGCGATCACACAACGGAAATAAGAATTGTCGGATTATAGCACACGGCTGAATACTTGTGAGACGGTAATCGATATGAAGTATTATTATATTATATTTATATGTACAAGCAAGAGACAAAGTTTTTAATAATAATTTTCGATCTCTGTAGGTATATGTTTTTATTCTCGTGTGACAAAAGAAAATTCGTAATAAAGAAGTCTTTATCGTGCAACGGCGGTCGTCGTGCTTTCACTGGTTGGGCTATGCTACTGTGGTTTGGATCGGTGTGAAGGAGACGGTGACGAAGGGGGTCGGCGGAAACTGTTTGCAACATTTAAATCACGTACGCACCTCGCAGCGCCGCCAAGACGGATAATGTGTAAAATAATAGCGTCGGAGACTGACAGATTTATCGTGACGGTTTTACGCTTTGGGACGCAATAACTCAGGTTCTCTCTGGGTCGTCCTATTATTATACGCGCATACAAATACTATACACCGTGCCTGCGAGTGTGTATGTGCAATAATTTGTGTTTGCAATATTTTTTGTGCCGTTGTACTCGTATTGTATATTACGTTATGCGCCACTATCCGAAACTCGGAAAAATACGATTTTTCCACTCAATAATAATATTCGCACGCTTCCCCTAATCGCTCTGCTCCTTCGTCCATGCGTCTACCCTCTGATATACATTATCATGCCCATCAGGTACTGTTATGATGTACAATAAAACCATCGTTTAAATTCCGGCACGTCGTTTAGTGTGTGTTTGTGTGCCCCCGAAAAAATAAATAAACGCTATTCTGGACGACGAACCCTTCGCCACCGCCACTACCACCCCGGCTAACACACGCCGCCACGTCGCGACTTCGAATATACTTTATCGGAATGCAAATACGTCGGAGAGACGGATTTTTTTTGATTTTTTTTGTCTTTGGCCCTCTTATCCTTCCCCGTCGGATATTTTTATGATGTCGTAATATTATCTATGGGTACGTTCGTTTTGTTTTTCGGTTCCTGTCTAGCGCGATATTTACAATCTCGTGGCCCTTCACCGCTCGATTCCCGTCGCCACTGCTGCTGCCATAAAATTTTATCGTGTGCACAAATACGCATATGAGAGCGTCGACCTAAACCCGTGCAGGTTTGCGTGCGTGCAGATGGCGGTGATATCGTACTACCGAAAATTTATGCACGTATTCCATAATAATAATAATAATAATAATATAATATTCTCGTCGGGACTGTATGCTAGTAGTGGCTAGAAAGTATATTATATTTTATTCGCTAACCCTCGACGACAGTAAAAAGAGAGAACAGTGAAAAAATACCACCGGCTTTTGACGAACAACAGAGTATTATTATCATTGTAATATTATTATTATTTTCGTTATGCAGAACAGTTAGCACAGGAAATAATTAAGAAGATTTAATAAGCGAACGGTTTAGGAAATGTCAGACGATTCCGTTTAGAGATTTTTATCCCGTCGCGTAAGTGTATGCATGCAAAATATTTTTGAAAAAAATATATAATAATAGTAATAAATAAAAAATGAAAGACGTCATTTGTGAGTTTAAAAGACAAGATTTATCGAATTGTGCGCAACGTTTTACGACGTTATTTTTAACGAAAATACTTTCAGTTTATAGTTGAATGCTGACGATATATATACGAAATAACGGTGTGCACATTGTGTAAAGCGATTCCATGTTTCAAATCTAAACTATTCATACTTACGATGCATTTTACTCGCAATTATTTATTATGTTTTTCATCACGTGCGTCCAAAAATCGTGAACAATTCAATACATTATAAACATTACAACGCGTTTTTCAGTTTTATACACTTATAGCACGACGCACGTCTAAACAATTTCAGCGTTTTAATCTCCGGGTAATCACATAGTCTGCATAATGTTCATATAGTTATTGCACTTACAATCACAATTTTTATATTATGCTCATACTCTAATATCGACCGTATCCATAAAACTGTCTGTTCAGCAAACACGATTTTAAAAACGGTTCAGTTTACGTCTCGCGCGACATCGTATACGTCTGTATTAATAACGCTAATACATACGACGACGGCGTTATGTTTTAATATAATATACTGTTTATGGACACTGTTCATCTCGTCGGGTTTTCTAAACGGAAAATTTTTCGTCCGCAATCTACATTTATGCCACTGTAATAGAGTCGACGTTACACAATGTGTGCGCTCGGATGGTTACGCCTACGCGTTGCTTGCAAATAAACACCGTACGTACATGGACGGCGAGCATCCGTCGGCATATTATTGCCATATTAAATCACCATAATCATCATTATTGCTATTATCGACTTTAACACGATACCTATAGGCACACGAGTGTATACGACGCGTAATACGCCGTCGGTGGGTGCGAACAATGAGCCCTGGGGACCTGACCGCGTGTTAATGTCGAGCCAATAGTATTATAATAATACTATGAATGACGCTCACGTATAATGTTGTTATAATGATATTATAGCCGTGTGTATTGTTCTTCGAGCGTTATCAATTACTGAGAACGAAATTGCTTTGGGGATTTTTCAGTTCGCGACTAAACCTACACCGTTCAGCGGGCGCAATATGCGTGACTATAATAAAAAACGGTTTAATATTGTTTTGAGAAGAAACGATGTTGCCACCAAATTTGTTGACGCAAGTTTTTATCGTATACTTACCTCGGGCGACTGTTGTTACGAAACCATTACAATGACCGCAAAACGAAATAATTTTTTCGATCTAACATTTAGCAATGATTCAGATTTTTTTATAGCATTTTTAGTTTCGGAACCACCGTCACATTATATTGTCAAACTAAATCATTGCTACGTTAATAAAAAATAATTTTTAACAGATAAAACTAAATCTTATGATTTCAAATTATTCTAAATCACGTTGACTTAACTGATGAACATTATTTAAAACCCTTATGTTATTGAGTTTTGCAAGTACTTTCTATTTGAGAATATAGGATTCAATCATATTATGATAAATACACCAATCAGCTTTTACATTTAAATTGAAAAATTTAACAAAAATCTTTACACTTCCTTATATTTAAATGTTTATTCCCATTGCCCATTGGGACTGAATTCTACGCAACCTCTTCTTTTTTCTACTCTTAACCTTGGTACACTGGAAAAACATCATTCTCGATTGGGTCAATACATTTCATATGAGTTTTTCATCAGAAATAAAGACTGCATTGAATGCTTAAGTTGTTTTCCCTGTCATACTCCAAGTATAAATATAAGGATAAATATTATAGTTTTTTTTGTACATAAAATAGATAGGAGTATAATTAATAAAATCAATAGAACGATAAAAACCATAAACAAATTAAAAATTGATTTATTTATCTCATAAATTCTGGCCTGTTCAAAAGTTGAATAAACAAACATAATATAGCAGTCGAACAGATTTTTTTATCTTCAAAGTCTTAACATCATCTATTTTTCTGTATACAAAATTTTAATCAATTAAGTGGTACGTAACAAAATTCGTAGCTTGTAAATAAAATAATTTAAAACCAAATATAAAATCTACTTAATCTTAATATCGACTTTAATTTCATCGATCATAAAAAAACAAAAATAATGTATAATTTTGAAACAAAACTAACCAATTTCTCTAAGAAAAACATAACAAACGCTTTTTACCCAACGTCATAATCCTGTTCTCTTTTAAGGTAAAACATCTCTTGAACAACTTTTGAAAACTTTTCATAAATTTTTATTTTTTTTTTAATGTCATAAACATTGTGTATCATAATTTATTGGAAAACGTGAATAAATGATTGCACTAGTAAAGTAATATATTGTCGTGACTCACCATTCACAAACCAACAACCAATGGTCTACACTATACAAGTATAATGACTACTAACACAAGGAAAATAAATTTTGAGCCAAAGCTGTTCAGGGAATATATAATTCACAAAATATTATAATGATAAAAACACTCATTCTAGAAAAAATAATAATAATGAAAAGTAATCTCTGGCTATAAACTAAAAACTGTTCCCAATTGTTATTTTCCTGCTCATAATTTTTGGATTTCGTACCCGCTCTACTATTTTGCCGCCATTAACTCTTAAATAATACTATTATTTTTGAAAAACGTGTTCAAAAGAAACATTGAATTCATTCTGTAACTGTTTTCTTAACGAGTTCATTTAATTGTGACGTTAACTAAATTTAATTTTTTTAAATACTAAATTTAAAAGTATTGTATTTCCATATAAATACTATATCGTATACTATACTTGTACACATCATTACATTATATTATTATACGTAATAATTATTATATGCAATATGTATTTTATAATTGAATTTATATAATTATTTTTTATATCGAGAAAAAATAACTTCCTAATGTATTTATTTCTGTATAACAGTAAATGCATAATATTTTAAATGTAAATATTATTAAGCATTTTATAATGAAATAAAATGTAAATTTAATTTTAAAATATTTATTTAACAAATATTGTTATTACGATTTTCGAGTACACACCTAGTTATATTTTATATTGAACACCTACCTATAATACCGTGAAAATTTATTTAGCCATCATAACACATGAATACGTTTTCGATTTAACTGGACAAAATCGAATAATAAACTAATAAAATATCATTAGAATGCGCCAAACAGTTTACGTTATTATTATGATGGGTGGTACCGGTCTCATATATTAAAAAAATAAAAAAAACAACATGCAATATCCATCAAGAATTTTAATTAAAATATATTTACTAAAATTAATAAAAAATTAATTGCACTTTGAATGCACTTGTAATAACGTAATACATTGTATAGTTTATTAAAGAATTATAAAATATAAATTATTTTCTCAGATATACCATATGAAATATTGTATTCAGTATTTTAAACCAATTCGCTTTAATTTAATTTTATAATGGATGTTAAATTTCCACGTCCATACCGCAATAGTAATAATAATATAACACTTTATTTTCATCAAGTAAAGATTTTATTTTCGGTACTATTAAGTTTTAAATTATAATCTGTAAAATATTCAATTACCATATCTTCGATTCCTATTTTTATTTCATAAATTCAATATTATATTATATGATAATATATATTGTCATTTAATAAAGAAGTGTTAAATGTAATAAAATGTAAAATATTTGCTCACATCTGCCGCTTTTATAAATTGAAGTGTTTTTTTTTTTTTTTTTTGTTAATATTGTGTTCAGTAACCAATTCACCTAAACATAATGTTAAAAATATTAAAAATACCACATGGTAGTAGTAACACAATATTTGGTTTGGTTTTCGCTAAGCCAAGCTTTTATATTTGTCATTATACAATATTAAACAGTCTTCTGTAAATTGTATACTTTATGTTTTATGTTATATGTTTATTGTCTTTTAGATGGTTCCTAATTTTCATTTTATAAACTACTCGTGATCTTAATTTATTTTTTTCCCCCATTGTATACTTTTTAAAATTTTTTTTTATTCGAAGTTAATTGCGTTGTAGTGTATGTTAAAATTTGCGAAGACGACACTGCCAAACATAACATGATGATAATGAGTTAGTTCAAAAGAAATAGGGACTGTCGTGGTTCTAGTGGTGGCCAAAAACTTTACAGACCCTAATTGTGGTCGAAATATTTTCGAACAAAGGTCACCACCTCCCATAATTACTTTCAAAGTACCGAAGAACTTTTTTTACGACAATTAAGATCTAAGCGGTGGGGCGTCGTCGTGGTGAAAGTCGAAACTCAACGCGTGTACACCAAACTCGTTGTGGGGAGCGAATAATACCACAGACATTACCGCGAGGTAACTATACATAATATGTATGATGCGTCGTCTTAACAGTCGTTGTGCGCTCCTAAAACTGCACGTGAGGTCGACAGTTCATATTTTTTTTTTATTAATAAAAAATGCCCTTTATGTATAAAACGTAAAAAAAAAAAAATAAAATATAAAATATAATTCTACATTCCCGTGTAACATTATACTACAGAATCAATACTATAGAGTTTAAATAAATCGCACAGATGACAGTCGTCTCGACAACAATGTCAATATTATGTCTCGTTTCTTGGAAATAAAAACAATATCAATATGCCTAATATAATAACAATATAAGTCCGATGAATGACGTTTATTATTATTTATTTGTTCGCCTCTGTTCGTAATGTACCCTCTACGAGCCTTATATGATACTTATGGACAATTGCATGTAAAGGGGGTGGTAGTGTACATTGTCGAGTAATCAGTCACGTCAGAGGTTATCAACGATGGGTCGTGTGGCTGACTGTGACGCGGGGGATGTCAAAGAGCACGGTGATTGCAGGTTGGACAGGATATAATTAATGATTGATCTGAGAAATGTATTCCCGACACGAAAAGCAACTATAAAATAAATATCTGCAAAGAACAATAAAACGTCATACACTGACATGTGCCATTTATATATATATATGAAGTAGAATGATGTTTTTATTTTAAACGTTGAGATTGCTTTCAAAAAGTGTAACTTTGTAAAGACAACAGACTTACAGAATAAACCTATGCAGGTATATTACAATACTTTTAAAAGTTTTATCAAAAGTCCGTGTAACCTTTATTTGGAAATATTGAAAAATTGAAGACATTGTATTTATCTAGGTAACTAGAATCTGTTAAACTTAAATTTTTCATTTGTTGTATATGACATTTTTTGTGAATAAAATTTGAAAAGATAATAATAATATTAACTTAAAAATAACCAACGATGTTTTGCAGCTTTGCAAAAACAAAAAAAATGTAGGTAAACAATGCATTTCATTTTTGTTTTATTTTATTTAAGCATATAATTATATTAATAGTATGGAAATAAATGTTTTCTCAACAACCTTTTTTTTAAAAAAAATAAAATAAACTAACAAAGAATTTTTAAATCCCTGAGTTTTTCATGGTATGACTTTTCATAAATATTTTTTTTCCGTACTTAGATTAACAATTGTCGATTTAATAATAATATGTACCTATTACTAAAAAATCTATATTTATATAATATGTATAGTATACATGTTATATATATATATATACATACAGTTAACTACTTCAGATATAATATTTATACTGTATATTTATTGTTGATATATATTGTGAAATGGAAAACTGTATAAAAACAATATTTTTGATTTTTTTTATATTGTTTTTCTCTCTCAGTTGTATATCGCAAAACGAAATTATTCGCATAAGAAAAAAGGCCGAGAAAATTGACAGAAATGCGAGAAACTTTTTGTTTTTCTATACTATTGAATAATAACATACATAATAATAATACATACGTTTAAAACAATACCCGTGCAGATGACTAAGATTAGGATATTTTTATCCTTGATTTGTTATGCCAAAATTATTGAACGATTAACAATCGCTTAAAAAACGACTTAAATTTTAGTATCTAACCTAATAACTATTAATTAATAGCAACTAAAAAGTAAGACTGCAATGATTAGGATGGCACTGATTCCATACAGCAGGATTTGTATAGGAAAACTTTAAAAGGTACATTTATTATTAAATTAATATTAGTTTGTTTTTTATTATTATTGATGGTTAAATAAATTTGACATCAGCAACTAAGGCCATATTTCTTACAAAGTAATATTACACATTGATTAAGTTAACAACTAGATTAGGTACAACGATTTTTTTTTAACAAGATTATAGAATTTTATTTACTTAAGAAAAGTAATCATGGATAAGTTTTATTGGTGATTGGGTCTGAGTGCAGTATATGTCGCGTGATATCTTGAGCTCAATCGGGTCTTAATTATAATTTATGCAGACAGTTATTTTATATGTTTAATGAATAGTTCAGTTTCGCATAAATGACATGTTGAAGAGTCCTCTCTAGCCATTAAGATATCATGGTTGATTCTGGTGTTACCAACATGCGAAGTCTGTTGATTATGATGTCTTCTTTGCAACTAAGATCTTGGTTTTCCTGACGATAACTCTCTTATTTTATTTCATTTTTTCCTTGTTCCCAATGCTTTTCCATTTCATTTCACTTGTTTCATTAGTTTTCTTTATTTATTTCATCTCAAGATAATTTATTAATTAATTATATATTATATTATATTATATTAGCTTGATCAAAATGACAGTGTGCTGCTTTGTTCTAATACGAAGTTTTATTTAATACGACACTGTATCAACCCATTTGATATTTTTTTATCTATTTGTACAAACCATTATCCGACCCGTTTACTATAGTACCTATGAGTGTGGTAGCTCAGTAATTAATGAGAAAAAACGTTTCGTGAAACCATGACAAGGCACAGTTGTGGTGAAGTTCTACTGTATTCATTTCTTTTACACAATGATTGGGTTTGATATTGTATACCTATAAGTATATTATATAGTCGCTATTATATTAATGCAGTTGGTAATTATTACTCTTTGAGCGAAATTCTCTGTGTTGGAACAATATTTTATAAGAGAGAATGGCAAGAAACGCAATGTACATAATACAGAACAGTATAATATATATTATTTTGGAGGATATCCGGTGTAAATATCGTTTGTTGGCAATTTACGTCGAATCAGTCTTTCCGATCTGACGGATTCAGAGACATACGCGCTTGCGCTCCCGTTAATTATTATCGAATGAACCGAACGTAATAAACTAATAATAGTAGTATAGTAGTAGTAATAATAATAATAACCATTATCATCGCGTTTCGCGTATAAATTGCCGTCATTGTTCGCCCGTAAAACAGATGCTGTCAAAACATTATATTATTATAGTTTGATGAGTAGTGTGTATATTATATATATTACACCATTATGTTTTCATCCGGATAACTGTCATACGTCGTCACTCGTCGTTGATCTAAAATAATTTCTACTCCGTTTGGATAATATACATAATATCGTTGCTTTATGTATAATGATAGAATTTAATATGAGTATTATTTAGGTGACTTCAGTAATATAGACCACCTTTTTTTTCACGCTCATCCTCTTTCCATCCAATCTTTATTACTACAAGCATTGTATGATATCAATAATATCATATAAACTGATCCAGTAAATCAGTACATAAAACTTTTACTTAAAATCATTATTATTATTCTCGAATAACACTTGCCAATTCCATTCACGATTTTCGACTACAAGCAGTTATATTTTACTTCCTTTTTGACACATATTTTAATTATTATAAAAATAAAAAAAGCATAGGTATCTCAATATGTATGTATATACGAAGTGTAAAGTTATGCCATTGTCCTGTAGGCTCTAATGTTTATAAATGCTGTGCGAGTTTTTATCTTCTTTTATTTCACCAATTCGTTGTCACATTTGTGCTGTTTCTCGACAAATTATAATGAAGTGTTTCATTGTTGTAAACCGTTACTGTTTTTTGACTGAGCAATTTGTAAAAAATAATATCACGGCCTGCAGGTCTTTCGTCGTCCGTTATCTTCTTACAACTGTCAGATTATTTCGTTTTTACTTAACCTGGGAAAACGGTGTGTGAAACAAACTAGCCTATCCAATGTTTTGAAAAATCTTTAATCGACGTAAAAATAATAATTGCACTCCGAATCCAATGAAAATATAAAGACTGACAACAATACATACTGCAATAACGTATCGATAAAAAGTAGTTGTCTGTAAAAAGGAATTTCCTTTTTTTTTCATCCCGGTTCAACCCCATTAGTATATCATATTATACGAGTACTGATGACAGTATAGTATAAATGGTATTGTTATTCATGTTCTACGCGTAGACGCTGTCTCAACCAATGGCGTTTTCTGTATACAGTAAAAAACTATAATAATATGTTCGTGAAGAAATCAAAGAAAATACGAAAACAAATTTTCACAAAGTACCGAGTAGTTTATGTCACAAAATTATATTATGATAATGTGGCGAAATGTATATACGAAATTGCTGTAAGCGTTCATTATAATATTGGTGCCGTGTTTGTTATTTCTCATTGTTAACGTGTTAAAATCCTAAATCGACACGAAATGATCTGACAAAGGGATTGTTTGACAATCAGTTTTTTTATTAAATTATCATTTTTGTAATATAAATATAATTATGGTATAACATAATATGTACAATGTATAATATATAAACATATATAATATGTATTACCCACCATCTTTCAGATATTATAAAAGTATTAGAATTTTATAAATTCTTTGTTACGATAAGTACTAGAAAAAATACAAATTGTTATATTTAATGTGTTTGTAATATTTAATTTGAATAATAATTACAATTTATATAAAATATATTTTATCGTAAAATCAAATAAAAATATAAAACCATAAATCAATGACTGTTAATATGGATTTTAATTTTTACCGATCGTCAGATAAGTATTGTTATTTTACCTATACATGGACAGAAAAAATATTGATTGTCGATTATATTTTAAGATACCTATTATTATTTGTTTGAAAAAATGTATATTCTTTTAAGTATCTTTTTCATATTTGTTAACATTAAGTATTAATGTAATTTTATACAATGATAAAGTTTTTGTTCAAACTTTAACTCTACATTTTTATTTTTGTTCAGTGTCATTTTCATTTTTTCAAACTAGCTTACATAGCAAAGAAAAACATAACAAAGAATACTTGCCCAACGTGTTTGGAATTTAAAATAGACATGTAACGTTTTTAAAAGGTATTTATTCGTTTATATTTTTGAAAAATTATACTCCACTACTAAAAATATATGCTATTTTGATTTTACGATTATGTGGTTTTTACTTTAACTTTTTATATATTTTGCACATGTTCGTGATTTATTTCCTCTTTTTGTTTTTCATATATACCTATTTAAATTATATATGTATCATATTTATTTCATATTTTTTTTAGATTCTGAACGAAGTGATGAATGTATTGATTTTACAATGATGTGTGTGTTTTTTTTATTTTTTTTTTTGTTTGTGTACAGCATAACTAGTCGAAATAATGCTCCAATTTCAAACTTTGGGGGTGGTTTTCGATAGCAAAGTGAATATCCTTGGTGCATTATAGAGGTCAAAATTAAACATCTTCCAACAGTTTTCAAAAAAAAATCGAGAAAAACAAAAAAAAATTAACGGAAAAACGGGAATTTTTACGTTAAACCAGTTTTCGACCAAATCGATTTTTTTATATCGTAAATCAAAAAATAATCACTGTAAATACTTAAAATTTTCACCACATGTTAATGTCAGTGTTATTTATATACAGTTAATTTGACTTTTTTTGAGTTTTTTATAGACCATAGAAGTTTTCGATTTTTATGAGAATTGTTTTTTGAAGTGTGGATAAAAAAATTTTGAAAGACCAAAAAAAATTGAAAATTTGATACAAGGTTCCTTACGAGTTTTTATTATTGTAGCTAAAAAAAATTAAAAATTGTTAGTCACAATTTTTTTTTATAAGCGTTTATGCGTTTATATAGCATTTGAATTTTAAATGTTTACAAAATCGCGTAACAAAACGATTTATCCTCAAAGGATTTTAAATATTTGTTATTATTCAAAAAGTATAAGTCGTAGATACTTTAAAATTTCACCAGTTATTTAAATTAGCTTTTTTTTTACATAATTTACTTTCAAAATATTTTGACTTTTTTGAGCTATTTATAGTCATCTGAAATTTTCAATTTTTTTGGCCCAATAAAAATACTTGAAAATGTAATACAATGTTCCTCATAAGTTATTCTTATAGTAAATAAAAAATTTTAAGAATACATATGCACAATTTTTTTTTATTAGCATTTGGAGTTTAAATATTGACGAAAATTCTTCAAAAGCATGAATATTTGCAAATTATTTTTTAGGTATAATTAACAAAAAGTTTTGTATAAGTAGCTAAGAGTTGAAAATTTAATACAAAATTTTTCATAAGCTTAGCTTACAATAATTATAAAAGAACTTAAATGTTGGTGTATTCAGGCCAATAAAACATAAATCACCTTTTTCACCAACCACTGAAAATTATATCCTAGTCTGACAAATCATCTTCGTTCAGAATCGTTTTTTGTATACAATGATAACCATCATTGGATTTAAATTTAACACTCCTATAATATATAATAGTGATCTACACGGCACCTAATGTACAGCAGAGCGGTACCCCTTACCCGCTTTTTTTGTTTATAAGTACTTTAATTTTAAAATTCTGTGACTCGGTATACAACATTTCGTCGAATACAATACATATTATGTGTACGGTGCACACAATTATGACGGGTGATTAAATAGCTTATATAATAATACAGCTTCTATATAATATTGGCTTGATGTTTATTGAATATATCAAGCGTGGAAAACTGGAAGCTACACGTGTGTGAGATATTTAGATAAGCTGTGATCGTCAGATAAACATATACAACAAGAAAAATAATATTAATAATAATACGAATGCGATATTAAATTTCACAAAAAATCATAATATGTATAGTGTTACAAATACGTATAAGAAAACTATTGCAAACATGGGGGAAAAAAAACATCAAGTAAAGAAGAAATTAAATACATAAGGTTATAAAATATTTTACTACTTTTCATATTAATTATGTAAAATATAGTTATTATTAAACTGAGTTGGTACTTGAGAGAATTTTTATAATAAAACAATAAAACTAAAAAATCCTCAAATAATTTACTTTAATTCAAGTTTACGCGTTCCTAAACATAATAAAATGTAATAGTGAAAATACTAAATCTTGACATGACTTACGACTTACGAGCATCGTGCGAAAAGTCTATAAAAGAAAAACGCACTCTTGGATATCGTTCATTTTGTGCCTCGCGCTGATGGCAATTGGTGGCAACGTCGTTGCTGATTTAAATATATTCTCTTGAATAAAAGTAAATATTCTGAGAATTTTTGGGTTTTATGATTTTAATATAATAATATATATTATATATGTTTGTGAATGTTATTGAAATTTTTTTTCTTTTAAGTTTTGACGATGAAATCGACATGGCATTCTTCGAAGGAAAAAACAATAACAATAAATTTTAAGTGGTATACTAGTCTGGAGATGAATGCATTTGCTACTTGAACGTCGTTTTATATTATAACGGCAGTTAATAACAAATGAATTAAATTACCAGCCAAATATTTTATTATTATATGTAATTTTATGGACAATACTTTAGCAGAATAATTATTAACTTTGCGAACTATGCGTGTGGGGTAACACCATACAATGCTGTTATATGGTCTGTACATTTTTTTGTAATAAATAATAATTATAATTAATTTTATATTATATTATTATATTAACTGTGGTAGTTCCGTTTCACAACATAAATGTATTCTAGTACTACAATCGTATATATTATTGATTTTAGTCCAATAAACGAGGTTTATAGTCTTATTATTAGTAATAATGATTATCCGCAAAGTCCGTTTAACACTGACGCTGAAGTAAAACCATTCGAATGTCGTAAAACTCGAACGCCCCTCCTCTTCCTAGTCATAATATACCTCCTCAGCAACCCAAACCCTTGTGACCCACTACTCACACTGCAAACAAAATCGTAATATGTTGTGTATATATGAATACATACTACAGGTTTTGATATTTTAATCGCGGAATATTAGATCACAGATAATTTACGATGAGTATCGTTCAATAAATACTATTATACGTATGTATCTAAAACCAAATATCAATACATACCTCACGGTTTTACGGTATACGCGGTAAATTATAGGTTTCTTGCAGACATTTTGTGTACAAATTATACGGCGTTGTTGTCCACGCAATTTAGTCCGTAAAAAATAAAATTAAGTCTATAAAAGATAATTCCCTTATGTCCTTTGTACTTAATACTAGTTTTTCAGCGATAAATTTGACAGCATGGGTATCCACCAATATTTTAATTCACTACGATTAAGTGATTGCTTAAAAAAATTAACAATTCAATGATTAATTCTGAAAATCAAAAATCGTCGAACAATTTTTTTAATGATCAATTTCCCCGTTTATTTAGGTATCTGTTTTGTCTGAATTATGATAATAGGCATTATAATATATCGTTTAATATTTTTCATTATCTGTTTCGGCCATTATTTTTAAGGAATTTCAGCCTTGAAATAATGTTCTTAATATGTAATAATTTTGAGTACTTACAATGATGAAAGTAACATTTTCATGTATTTGGCAGCAGCTGTATGTTATAGACTAAAATATCTTTATATACGTACAAAAGAAACTAACTAAATTGCATTTTATAATAATAGGTAATTTTTAAAATACATTAAAGTAATGTGTTCACGTAAAAATAATAATTTTATGGATTCTTTTTACCCCATTGATATTTATATTAGTACTTAGGATAATAAGTATTGAGTCTGCTATAGGTTCAGATAAATACTTTTAAGTCTACAAACAATTTTCTTTTTTTATAAATACGATTATGTGTTTTATATTTAAAATTAAAACATAACAGGAAAAAAATGTATTTATACCATAACCTGATATATTTTATAATAAGAAATATATGTATATTTGTTATCCGATCTTAATACATTATTTGTTTATTACGATGAAAAATGTACATATCTTACTGAATAATGTTTTTTACTTAATCTTAATAAAAATGACTATCGATCGGTTTAAAAATTACATATATACAAATCGGTTGTAGTTTGATAATAATAAGCTAAAATAACCATAATTAAATCATTTTAACAGATTATATCATTACCATAAGCTGTATGATCTTGATTTGTATTATTTCCAACTTACAAAATATACGAAGTAAGAATAATATAATAATATCTATCTCCTCGTGAAATGATTCAATCGCTCAAAGAACACCATCTAGTTCAATAGAATTTCGGACAAATATTTAGTGATGCTCACTATAATATTGTCAAACGTTATACAACGTTTTAAACCCAGTCGAGTTTATCAATCTATATAGCAATGATAATCAATAACTATTAATTTAATTTAACGTATTGTTTATGTTATAACTGATAACCGTGTTTATGATATAATACTTATCATTACCCATAGATTATTATCGGTTAAAATAGATGTATAACTACTGTAAATATACATTTTCCCGTTAAGTATAATATGTATATTATATATATATATATATAAATTATATGACCTGCTTTAAGGCTTGTGTTGATGCTCACATGCCAACTGGTCAGATGTCTTTGGTTAGTATGTATTTGTATACATAATTTAATTATTGTCTGTCGAGACGAATATAATAGTTATTATGAAATCTAATAAAGAGTGATGTTTTTTGTTTTACGTGGTTGTATAATCGAGTTATTTTACATTCATATAACAAGACCGATTAGTGTCAATTTTAACACTATGGACATAATGCGTAGGTTTATTGGAATTTCGAGTCTCGAAGACATTATTTATTAGTTCCGGAAATGAATAGCATTTTAGAATTTACCTAATATACGGTTAACTACCGAGTACGTGTAATCCTTAAAGTTTTTGTGTCGTAAATGCGTTAGTAACCGTTCAGTATGTAAAGTTGAAATCGAAGAAATGATCGATATACTCAACATAGACCGTAGTGCCTAATTTTATGTACATATGTATTCTGAAATATTTAAAGAAATATATAAAAACAAAACTGTGCTTATATAAAACAAAATGTAATAAAAGTAAAATAAAACTATCTGATTTTGTGGAAATCGTGAACTGACCGAGTGAACATTATAGCGATTGTATTTTTAACCATTGTATAATATATAAGCAATGTATATAAACATTATAAACGCGATCGCAGAACAAACTGTCAAACGCATTTTTGTCCAAAAAAAATATAATCATGAAATTGTTCTCATTTATTTCGATTGACCTCTCCCCCTCCTCTAAGTGTGTATAATATAGTCCGTATATCATAGTCCAAATAATGTACCACACGAGCCGGACAATCGTATATTATATAATAATAATTTTTATTATTAATATTAAGACTTCGATAACAATGACTATTAGTCTTTGGTAATATTTACATACTTACTACTATGCATTTTAACAATACAAGAAATAACATAAATTATATTTACAGTTTTTTTTTTTTTTATCTAAGTCTATCGGTATGTTTGACAAATTTAAAAATATTATTGGTTTTGTTTTGATCGAGATACTTCAAGTGATGAACGATTGTTGTGAAGAAGAAGTAAAGTTGAGTATTTGGGGCAGTGGGTAATTATGTGTACAATTGTAAAGATAGATTTGCATAATATATCGCACGATGGACTGGGTAGATGAGAGTGGCCTATTATATCTCTGTTTATAACTATTTTTTCTCTCCTAGATGAGTTGTCAGGATATGCCCATTTGGTAACAGCTGTTTTGACGTTCTTCGGTTTGTTGTTGTCTGAAATAAAATCCCAGTGGTTTTTCCATGTTTTTATTATCCGTTTTTGAGCTTCATTCATCAGGTCTTTAGTCGAGATTTTATTTATGGGGTCGGTAGTTGCGGATGTAACCGCTTCATACGCCATTGCGTCAGATTTTTAGTTCTCTGGGATTCCTGTGTGAGATGGATATAATAATTGTATACGGGTTTTCCAAAAAAATTAGTTCTCATAGCAACGTAGGGATGGGCGGTGTCTGTGCTAGTTCCCTCTAAAGCGTACGTGTTGTATTTTTTATGTATTTAGATTCCATAAACGACCGCGGAGATTGGTAAAAAAAAAAAAAATAAACCCACACTCGTATATTATATATTGTATTGTTATTGTATTGGTACGCGAGCGAACATAGCATCGAGTAGGCATGGTTTCGCCGTAAAATATTAAAAAAAAAAAATCATTCGGATCCACTCAATTAAATTTCAACAATTGTTTTGAAAGTATATAAACCGTTGAATGCCATGGGTATTTTTTGTTTTATTGGTGGTCAATTTAATAGAATATTATATTTTATATACGCTATATATTCGAAAAATAAAAATCAAATAATCGAATAACTTGACAAAGTGTACTGATGAAACCATAATATGATCCGTTGTATATTATTTCCAGCAGCTACGATTATTCCAAAGTCGATCTTGTACTCAAACGATACTTAAACCCTGCCAACACTTAGATTAGGTAAGATTGTCATTCTTCAACCTATCCCTGGTAAATAAGTTCCCTGTTTATTCCAAAATTGTCTTAGAATTTACGAAAAATGTTTAGTGCATACATAGTGCATAAACAACTGCAGGATCCGCGCTATAGAATAATGTTTATAATAACAGTAAATTATTTGGGGAACAAAATACTAACAACCAGAAGACCTATACGATACTATACGTGTTTGTGATAAGTATCATGACATTGGTTGTTTAATTTGTTTCTCGGGTTGTGTGTGGTCGACCATGAATATATTATGTTCACTCCCGTTGACGAATTTATTTCTAAATACGCTCTTTAAAACATGTCGTGCGGACCTGCGAAAGCACTTAGTATTTCCTGTTCACAACTTTGTATCGCTCATCGATATTTTTTAACGATCAACATTCTTAGCAAAGTTATGCACATAGAACTCTTGAACAGACATAACTGCGTCGCACGTCGTACAAAAAACTGGCATATATTTTTCTCTCTACTTTGTAAACTATATAAATCGTTTGTGACATCCCTACACTGAATCATCAGTCGATTGATTCTTTGACCCACTTGAACTACTATTTTCTGGATTTAATATATATTACTGACGTCGTAGGACTATTGCGTCGAAATTTGGCTTTTAATATATCTATACAAATTTCTTTGAAATCATCATTACCCAGATGTTTTCATTAAATTTAAATCCATCGTATTTTGAAAAATTAATTAAAGTTATTTGTGTTTAATGCAATTTGCATGTTGTTTTTACTAAGTAGGTACGGCTTGTTTTATTAGTTCCTATTAAATTAGGACTATTATGACTATTGTTCGATACACGGGGTGCGTGTTATGGTGCTCCAATGCACATAAGGTATTTATGAGTCAAATGTTTGAAAGTAGAAAGTAGAAAGTTTTAGGGTGAGAAGTTCCCTGGCCACTTGTAGAATGTTCCTTTAACTTGCTTAAGCAGTATGTATACTATTATTATTTCACAGTTAATACACAAAAGCTTTATGATAACCCGACAGTTGGTCGATATTTATTATTTATATCTACACGCAGTCAACTAAAAGGCTATGAATAAGGATTTTGAAACTGTTAGTATGTTGCATAATGACGAATAATGTTTTTTAAAAATTAAGAATTTCGTCAAATAGGTAATTATTTTATTTAAATATTCTAAGTTAATACATTTTATTCCAATAAAAAATGCCCATAATATAACAATTATAACAATTTTAAAATGATTTCATCAAATAAAAAATACTAGAAAAAATAAAATGCAAATCAAATCATAAAAACTATACTAAATGGTCGTATTAAATAAAATATAAAAAAGGTTGGAGTAGGTATAAGTGATTACCGTTTTACTATACATTAGGTGCCGAATAGATTACTATTATAGGTAGATATGTTAACTTTAAATTCAATAATATTAAAATTCATAATAATAAAAATTGAAATTCAAGTTTTCATGAATATATTTTTTTTTTTTTTTAAATAAGTATAACAAAATAATTAACATACTAATATTTATCGTTTAAATAACTACTTTTTTTTTTTTTAATTCGTTGTTAACCCAAATTAATCTTATAAACAAATTTTAATTATGTATAATTTTTTTATTTTTTTCAAATATTATTTGTAAATTTTTCGTTGTTTTTCTAATATTTCTAATATTGTTGTAATTTATACTAGGCTAATAACCTGTGTTGTTGAAGCCTTACTTCTAATAAAAAAAAAATAAATAAATAACTAATTTCACCCAAATTAGAACATAAAATGTTTATAAAAAAATTGTCTTTTTACATTTTTTAGATTTTATAGTTTCAGTATGAACTGTTATGAACACCTAAACTTGTATTCAATTTTCAAAATTTAGATTTAAAATTTTAAAATAAAATAAAAGAGTATCCACATTACATGCAAATACATCGGTACATGGATATGTCTTGTGGCTACTACCACATAATATCTTATCTTAACGCATAAGCAACGGTTTCGTTTATAGCGTCTTTGAAACATTTTCGGTGTCAAGCAAAATTTTTTCTGATTAACCCTCCAGCCATAAGACATATCATGTTAAAAAAAAGTTTTTGTGAATTTTTAACTACCAAATAGTTTTCAAGTTCAAATGCATAAAAAAAAAAAACTAGGTATGTCTAAGTATTTTTAATATTTTTATACAGACATAAGAATAACTTTTGTGGGGAATTGATATTAAATTTTCAAGAATTTTGACCCAGCGAAAAATTGTCATGGACAATTATAGAAAAAAAATGTTTAATTGATTATGCCTATAATTAGCTCAATAATAGAAGAAATATTTTGAAAATTTAATCATAAATATAAAATAAACATTCGATAAAAATGTAAAGTACCTACCTATAGATAAAAAAATCGATTTGTGTAAAAATTTCGTTAAGTTTTTGTTTGTTTTACAAGATTTAAAAATAAGTACCAGAAATTTTTAAGTTTTATCTGATTAAAGTACAATCTAGATCTATGTTAAGCCACTATTTTAATCATCAAAATATTATTTAATGAAAACGTATTTATATGAATTAGATAAAAATTAAGAACAAAATAGTTTAGTATCAAATTAAATATGTATCTAATATATTTTCATTATTATTAATTTCTAATTTCATTATGTCTATACTTGGTATTTGTTATAAACGAGTATAGTATCTATACACGTTTATTGTTTTTTTAGAAAACCACTATATACGTATTGTGATATTGAATGCTAGAATAATAATAATAAAAATTATAATAATATTAATGATTATTGTGATTTATTCTTATACAAATATTTACTATAAAAATAAATGAAACTTATTTCGAGTACTTTAAATAATGTATTTAAGAATTTAGCAGAACAGTAGAAATGTTTTCAAATGAATCTACAGGAAACGATTTTCAAATTATTACACAATATCCAATTTTTTATTTAAAATAAATTCAAAAATTCAAATAAAATACATGAATTATTTATAACATTTTTTTTCTTCAAACCGGAACCGACGATATATCCATATAGTTCCAAATCATATATAGTTTAATTATGTATAACTTGACGAAAAGTAATAAATTTAATAGTAATGGTGTTTTGAATCGGAAAATATATATGTATAAATGTGTTCATATACGTCCCAAATTATGCGAAGTCGTAGTATGTATTATTTTTTTTTTTTTTGTTTTTAGCTCTATCTGAAGTAATTTTAATTTATTATTAAATTTATAACGAACGGAATATAAAATTATAAGAACAAATAAAAACTTTAATCGTATCGGAATTTCAACAACCATTTTATGATAGTGACTAAATCGTGTGTAAGTAGGTACTGTTTTATAATATTACGTTAAAATACTACTAGTCTTGGGAGTTTGATTGATTTTTATCGTCGAACAATAGTATGTGCGGTGGACGCAACTTAATATATAAAACAGGCATTTTGACCGTGCAACTAACTTACGATGAACGCATCAGCGGGCAATATGTACATTATTGTTATTAGTTTACAGTCGATTAAGCGATACGCGTATACATAGGTGATGATGATGAGAGGGGTGGTTTACGAGGGCTTCTAAGGCCTCTAAAATTATTCCTAAGCGGCCTTACTAAAAATATATACCTATGTATATTATTTTCAGGTTTGAAGGGTAATTATTATTTTGTAACATGTTCTATTGGAACGGCTTGTTATTTGTAATTAATTATAGATTTGGTTATATTTATGAAGTCAATAGTTTTTATCTCCAATAAGTCTCGTCTCGGAAATAGAAATATTTTATTTTATTAAAGATTGATAATTAAAAAGTAAATTATATTTCATGATGTTATTTTAGGTTTGATTACTATCCTTCGTATTCTATAGGTATCATTATGTATTTGTGTATTTTATTATATATTATTAGTATTTATTGAAAACGATCTAATAGTAATTTTAATTACTAAAGAAAAACAAATATTTAAAATATCCTAAAGGGGTAGTTTTATGAATTTGTTTTATATTAAAAGCTTTCTCTGGGAAACTGTCCTCCTCTTTAATATTAAATAAAATTTCCATCTAGGTATTTGTGCATATAATTTACACATATTATTTATATAATATTATTATTATTATCTATCTCGTAAGTCGTAATAATAGTCAAGTCTATGGTTTATGACTGTTTAGTATTACTGTGATTTTTTTGTGAGTGCATGATTACGTTTTGTGAATCCGCTATAAAATCACAATGGTTCCACTCATAAAAAAAATAGTTGTACGACAGTTCCATTATATCAGTAAAGCACGATTAAAATTTTTGGAAATACGATTCCGTTCAATTTTTAATAAATAATAGGCCGTCAAAACGACTTTAAACACAACATAATCGCTTATGACTTTCTATACAATAATATCATTTTTATTATAGTAATATACGATACCTGCTATTTGTCAATTTGTTTAATCTCTTCTCAAATAATAATATGTTCGACAAAAAAATTTAATTTACTAGTGAAGTTAATTAGTTAATATTTCATCAATGTTTTCACTACTTAAAAATTGATACCTATAGGTACTGATTGCAAATATTGTATTATATTTTTGTGTATCTTATTTATTAACAATAATTTTTTGATCTAAATAACGTTGTGTGTTACCTTATTCATTTGATTGAAACGTCCTCGAGACGTAGACCTTATTTTTGTATGAATATTTTCTTGTTCTCTCTTCATAACCGATATAAGAAAATGTATAGAAGGGCGTGGACTGTGTAACATGCACATTATAAGTCCCATGAAAGCTCTTCGATTCATCGGTTGTACTTGAAAACCCGACTAAATAGGTACATTTTAAACGTATATAATTGCGATAATAAAGATAATATGATATCTTAATTATAATATATACTATGTATCAAATACTTATCTGATGTATAATGATTTTATTGCCGTTGTATATATTATAAATGTTACTGTTATATCTAGGTAATAAATATAGTGTATACAAAATAATATACTGAACAAAGTTAGTACACTAAAAACGAAACTCGATACATCGTAATCTCAGTCGTAATACGTTTGATAAAAACAAATATTACTAGTTTTGTCAACTAAGAGATATTTTGTGGTTTATACAACGTTATATTGTTGTACTAAGTCAAAACCTAACCTAACCTTATGGAAATTTGGCAACATTGTACTAAAATCTTAGGTAAAAAACGCGCGGTGTCGTGTGCTTTAAAATGCATTCGATTTCGTTCGCCGATAAATACGGTATTAAATCGTGTTGTACCCGCTCATTATACACAATATATATGGTAGAATGTCGTTCATATTTTTAGAGTACAAAAAAACCCAATAACAGATTGAATCAAAAAAAAAATAATAATAATTAAATAACGATAGTATAATATCACGATTGTAGGCAGAGGGTACTCTGGTAATTAAGAATAAAAAGGGTCGTCGATTTCGACTCTAAACTTTTTTTTTTCGATCACATTAATTAGATAACCGTGAACGACTACAGAAATACGTGGTACGGTATTAATTCGTACGTGACGCCGTCCCGGAATGTCATGCTGTGTTCCGATGACCGACTGATAGAACGGAATCGAAGTCATAAATCGTAATGCGCATAATAATACAATATCTGCGTGATGCAGTATGTGGTTATCGAATAATTCGATACGCGCTAAAAATGTGTCACTTAACGCTATGGCATTATACGCAATGATATATTAGTACCTACCTCTAACACGCGAAGTCGGGTCCGAAGATATACGGTCGGCCCTCAGGTCATTCAAGACTTGGTGTACCTAAATCGTTTTAGTGTATATATTTAAATATTAATTATTATTATTGTATATATAAGCCGAGCACAAGGACGGCACTCACCCACGGGACTGAAACTCGATCGCCACCGGGTCCAACGCTCGACGCGGTGCATATTTATTATTGTTATTATTATTATTATTATTATTACAGGATGCCCTATTTTATAGGTACGATGTTTTCTCGTCTAGCTATGACACGAGGAAATTAGAAAACGTGATAGGCCCTGTATAATATATGTTTATTCGGCGTTATATTATATTATGTGATGTACCTACGCGCTACCGAAGACGCGACGGCAATGACCATCGCGTTGACGTTGGAATAACATAATTTGATTTGGTACATTACTATATCATCATGATTATGTCCGACATCAACTAGACGTCTTACCTGCTAAAATAGGACTTTTTGGTTTTGCGTGGAGCTCGTGGTAGTCTTATTCGTTATAATACAGGGTATTATTTGATATTATTAATTAATAATTACGATTCAAATGATGCGGTTCTAAGTGCATTTTATTCTAATTATAAATGCATACTATAAAATCCAATTATATTGATAACTATTGGTGGTATATGTTCACAAAATTATTACATTTTATTTTGCCTTTAATGTAAATCTATAAAAAAAAATCCAACCACATATCTAAGTATAAGGCGTTACAGGCGATATCGTATTTTATCATGCAAGCATAAGTACAAATATGATAAATTGTGATGGGAGAGAGGAACTAAGCCTCTTAACAATTTTAATAATTTATTTATTTAAACTGTATAACCTTCCATAGAGTTCAGAAGGTTTTTTTGTTTTTCGAAGAAAGATAAAAGGGGGTTTGGAAGCATTTTGGGATTTGCTTGTTCGTATGTCACCATAAATAGTTATTCAATCGTGTATACCTTTATAAATATATTTTTTTTTCCAATAGTTTACTCGTATAGTCGTATACATTAAAATATACAACATTGAAGAGAACCGCAAATCGTGTGGATAGAGTGAATTTTATTTTTTTTCTTTCTGTCGATTACAATATGCATTTATTATTGAAGTATATTAATTTAAGTGTATATATTACAAATAAATTCAATTAAACAAAATCACGGATACCTTGTAAAAAATTTCTGTAATATTTCAAGTAATAAATAATGCATCCGAAATATCTGCATTCAATAACGACCGCAAAATGAATATTGTTACACATTCTCTATTTATATACTTATATATTCTCAATTACAACGCAGGACTTAAAACTGTTAATAAACAACAATTTAACTTGAGTTGTATTTTAACGACCAATTAATAAATATTCTTAATAATATTTTACGTTGATTTAAATTAATTGTATTTTTGCTTTTCTAAATACGACGGTTTCATGTCTGAATTTTGCCATTTCTATTTAATTAGTCGTCATCTTCATTTTAAGTACCTACCAATATCTATACTGATATCTGTTTCTTGATGGTTTTAAAATTGTTTGATTTAGTTTTTTTACACAGACACATTTTGTGATCTCGCTTTTGAAAATAATATTTTTAAGATAGTAATCTGTAATTTTATTATAACGTTTCTAAAATGTTAATTTGTTATCATGATATCGGTTCAAACAACTACTATCTTCTGGCCTTCGGTACATACACTTTTCAATTTTTTTTTTTTTTTTAGTAACGTGACATAAATTTAATATGCTATATAAATAAATTGTATATTTTATGCATTTAAAACCAATGTCCTGCGTGATAAGCAGCATTGCGCGATAATTATATATATTTATTATATGAATAGTTGTGAAAATGTAGTTTCGCAGAAATAATAATATATTATGTCGTTGCAAAAGAAATTAAAATAACTAAATAATTTTTGAAATTAATGGATTTCTATTCTAAATATTTTATTATTATTAAATAACAGACACTAATCCTGACACTATCAATAATTTAATAATATTGAAATATTTTTGAGTTTCTACAGTTATGTAGAAATATTGTTATTTATGTTTTAGTTTTGATAAATTTCTTTAAAATCAAATATTAAAAAATTGTCATTTTTGTGTATATTTCTGTAGAAGTACTTATAATGAGAATTTAAATTTTAAATTTTTGATGTTCTTTAGATTCATATTGATATTTTGTTTTCTAAGACCTAGTGTGTCATCTAAAATTTCAAATGTTTATTTAGGTTTTAGGTGGCTTAAAACACATTTTTATAAAACCAACACATTCATTGCTTCCTTCAAAATCTAAAATGTTCAAAACATTGTTATTCGTTTTTTTTAAATTATATCTAATAACAATACTATTAGTCGTATTATTTCAATAGTAATAACTTAATGTATATAATAATCAATAATAACGCACCTAGTAAATAGTAATATTGTGTACGCAGTAGGTATTAAGTTGTTGTCGTTGTTAAAATTCGGGCGGTTCCTCTTTTATATATTAATAAAAAGTTATTTTATGGCATGCAATACACACAAGAACGGGGATGGTCACTGTGTTTGGATTAATTAATCCGTCAGTTTTGATTTGAAAGCTTTGGGCGAGGAAAACACAAAACTTGCCTATGCACGAATGCTTGTCATGAAAAACAAATGAACAGTCATAACTCATAAGTAAACAACACGGTGCTAACCAACAATAACAATATATATATATATATATATATTTATTTATTTATTTATTTACTATTTATGTATATAATTAATAATATTAAAAATAATTATGTTGATTATGGTGATGATGATCATATAAATAATTATTATAATAATAATGTTGTATCGGCCTACGCGAATGTTTTTGCGTATACATTCATCCTATCGTTTAAAAATACGAATGTAGTGATCAGCTATTAGTTATTATAGGAATTATCAATACGTCACATGATTATTGTTCAAAACTGACTTTCTCAATGATATTATAATCATGACCGTATAAATGTATAATGTGTATGATATTATAATATATGTCTACCGAATTCGAATTATTTTCATCGTGGGTTTTCTCAAATTACACTAATTACACAAGTCAAAATTATTATTGAATTACTCTCAATCTATTCATATGACGTAGGTAAATAATACAAAAGTAAACCTTGGTAAATAGGTACCTTCACATTTTTTTTTATGGTTTGTAAATTGTTATAACGTATTTAGTATTTTAATGATAAATATTTGTTATCTTTTTCAAAATCAACATAACCTTATACCTATTACTATTTTTTTAATGGCAACGGGGTACCTTATTGTAGCTACCATGTATTAGTTTTCGAAAAAAGATCTTACTTTTATGTTATTATTTTTGAACTGAAGCCATATTATGTAATTGTATTATAGTAAAAACAATAAACTTTAAGTATTATAATTACAAATCATTTTTCCAGTGAATCGAAACGAGTGAAATTCGAACATTATACCTACCTTTTTTCTGTCCCAGCTACGATTCAGCCTTATCCTTCAGTATAAATTAGGTATAAACCACGCGAGTTTTATCGTCTTGTTTGTACGTTACGTATACTTACATCGAGTGATATATTTTTAGTAGGTAAATGCAGTTCAACGATATTATTATTGTGTTTTTATTAGAACTCGTGGTTTGTAATGTTTCCACGTTCGATCACGGTCGATGCGCTACAGTGTATGTGATAGGTGTTAAATTGAGTGGTCTAAAGATGTACGCGCGATCAACCAGTGATAAATGATGGAGTTTATTCAACTGGCTGCTAACCGACCAATCGAAAGGGCATGTTAATAGTCAATGTCTATACACCGACAGTCGAGACGCCTTCGCAGTTGATTCATGACGTTCAAACCGCTCAGTCTTTGCCTCTGTAATATTCGCATAACCGAGATAACTTGTTTTACTATTTGTTTTTCTTAGAAAATATGACATTTATTTTATGTCTTTCTTAACTTTGAAATTTGCGTCATTCCAATACTGGTGTATGTTATATATGTGCAAATGGATGTAACCTCAATATTTAATTAAACCTCGTAATTTTTAAATCATAAAATTTATGATTACGATATAGTTGATTCATCGCAATAGTTAATAGCGATTAAATTATTGAATAATATACGCATCATACATAATATAATTTTATTCAGTGCTCTTGAAATATTTTTACTTCACAACTTTGTTCTTAATGTTGATTAAAAAATCACCATCAAAAGAAAAAGTTCTATCTTACAACGTAAGTACTTAAAAATATTTAAAACAAAAAAAATATTCATTCATATTTTATATACATTGTTATGTATACAGTATACGCTAACTAAATAACATTTTTGGATATTCTTATACGTAAAACACAAACCTCACTTAAAATTATAGAAATAATTTAAATTCAAATTTTCTTTTATTTAAAAAGTACTTTATATATTATTATTTAATTTTAAAATATAATATTTTTTAATATTTATTAATCACTAAGAAATAATAATTAATATTCTTATATTAATCAATACAAATATTGCATTGCTTTTTGAAATCTAAAACCGATTTTGTAAACAATTACGTTTGCAACATAAATAAATTACTTTTTAGATGTCTTGTTAAAATATTTATTCGAATTAATTTAAAAATATTTATTATTATTATTGTATTAAAATGTTTATCGTGTAAACATAATTTATTGTAAGGGTCACAACTCACAGACATGAACTGAGGTTCGTTAGTATAATTTTGTTTATTCTACCATCTAAACGAATATTTGTCGAATGACTTGGGTGGTACCTAAAAATTAAATTTAAAAAATAATTTTTACTTAAACAGTAAACTTTTAATACTACATGAATTATATAAACATTTATTATCTATGGCATGGAAAGTGTCAAAAAATCTATTTTGAAATTTGAAACCATGTACATTTATTCGTGTATACATTTTTTGATTCAATTGACCGTCTTTAGGTATTTGATAATAATATTATAACTTTTATAATCTCTATTAATTGATTGACTGAAATTTAACAAATATTATCAATGGTCGTTAACGTACGTTATGTTATTGTGAGTTCAAAATTATTATTAATTAGGTATTTGCAATAGTAATAATATAATAAATTGTGTGTGTTAACAATATTTACATCATAAAAATATTAATTATAAATGTACTTTTATTAACATCTAAGTACATTATTGAATATAATTAAATTAATGCTTCTACGTTTGACGATGTCAAAAATCAATAATTATTAACGAATTTCGCGTATTTAAAATTAATTGTTAAAAATACAATAGTATTAAAGTAATTATAGAGTTTGTCAAAATAAATTATTTAAACACTCGTAAATAATTTAAATTCGTGACCGCATAACATTATGTCTAAAAATACCGAATATAAGATTGGTTAGAAAATGACGTGGGAATTTATGAAATTACTATAACAATTATAATCGTCTAAATTATTATTGTTGTTGTCATTGTTCAGAATATCAGCAATTAAAACGGTACCATCGCAACGAAAACCTTTCCGAAGATTCATTTATTATACCTAGTAGCTGGTAACCTAACCTATTCAACGTCGATCGATCCACTCCGCGGTCATCTCGACGAATAAACCGATGCGCAACGACGGCGTGCATAATGAGATACTATAGGTAGCGAATGCGAAATGACTTAGCGAGTTCGTACCTTGAATATGGTGCCTGTTGTCAGTTAACGTTTTGATAATTTGATAACAGGTGTTGTTTCGATTTTTGACTTGCCGTTTTTAACTTATATGAATTTAAACAGTTGTATTATAATAAAACCCGTGGAATAAAGACGACTACGTCATCGAAATCTTTTCACTACTTCCACTTTACTCGGATTTACATACATTTGTATAATATTACTGCAATATTAAGTTTCCTATTTCAGACACACGATCGAGTATCGTGTATAAACTTAGACGTGTTAACGTTTTCCGATCGACCTTCATGGAGAAAAGCATTTTCGTCGGTCGACCGGAAAATAGTCTGTCAGCGGGTCCATTTTCATGAGTACATATGGTACCTGTATAATTTTTGGCCGGGCATTCGTTTGATATTTCTTTCTATATACAATATTATTTTTAGCTCGAAATAAACAGGTGGCTCTATGTAAATTTAGTTACTTTTATTGAACGTTTAAAATCAATAACTTTTAATCAAATAAATTTATATATTATAATATTTATTTGTACATTATATATTCAAATACACACACACACACCGCTTCTTTATGAAGTCAAGAAAAAAAATAGACAAAATGTAATTATTGACTCGTTAAATTGGATTATTACTAAAAGACGAAACAAAAAAAAAAATAAAACGTTCATTTTACAGAGCCTTTTTTTTATATAAATAATTTTTTTGGTTCCACGATATTATGTATGTTTATACTTAAACACAATATGTAATATTTGTACGATATCTCCGTCGTCGTAGCGGCGCCTACTTTTCGTTTTCGGATATTTAGTGCAAACGTATACTATGAATTATTTATCTCCACAACAATACTATATTATATCGTCTTCAAAAATTTGTCGGCGTATAAAGGCGGTAATATTTATGTATATATATATAATATATATATTATTGTTATTATAGTCCGCGATGGCTGGTTCGGTCCCCGAATAACTGCGCGTTTCCGACGAGATTTTTCGCCGGCGAGACGATGCCACAGATGTCCTTTGTACCGTATATATACATAATTTATTATTACGACGTTATTATTATTAGACCGCACGCGACCAAACTCGCAACAACGCGACGCCTTTTTATTATCCTTGCGTTCCCAGACGGCAAAAACGTAATAATAACACTCGCGATAACTATAATCTGCGAAATCGTCGTTTTTATATCATGCACCTATTATATAATTGAGTAATAACAATATAATCGACAGTGTTGCTATACCTATATAGTATTAAAGTTGACCCAATAAAAGAAATATCACGTGTATTATGTACTTGATTAACTTTTGATTACACTCACCCTTGCCATATTAGTAGCGTGCAATGCCGACCGTCATAGACGTTTATTATTACAAAATATATTATGTAAGTACTAAAAATTTACTTACACCAAAGCGAATATTAACCACGAGTTTATTATTAACCTTTTCACTGGCACAGACTTAGATCCTATTACGTCTCATGCAAACATATACCGTTCCCTGCTCCGGACGTACAATCCCGTTCTTTTATCTATTAAATAAAATATCACCTTTATTGTGATTACACCACAAAATACAGAATATATAATGAATATAACTGTATAAAAAAAAAAGATGTGTATGGTAAAAATACATTTGCAATAATATACGTGTTTAACGATGAAAGCGCACGTGATAGACAGGAAAAACTTTTAGTTGATTAAAACGAAACCCATTGAGATTTTTACAGAGAAAATAATAAGTGGACTTGTGGACTTGTACACCGTCTTTGAGACAGTTTTAGAGAAATTATTATTATTATTATTTTAATTACTACAGTGCAGAGTGCAGACGTAGGTACTTCCGAGTTGGAAGTAATTGAGTTTTGAATTTGTCGAGATTCCTGTGCGAAAATCACAAATGTGTTTACGCCTCACCTCCCTCTCACTTACCTCCTACCTCCATAAATCAACAGATATTTGATAAATATTCTTTTGGATCTACTACACTTTGCGGATGATTAGTACAAAAAACATTAAATCTGCAGATATATTTTAATTTAAAAATGACATTTTCTAAAAATGTGTTTCATTTTTCGTCATTTCATTTTACGGGATTTTTTTCTTTTAATAAAACAAGCGCTAAGAAACGCGTGTATAAAAACACGTGAAAAATTGAATTTTTACTGGTATACCTATATACCAACGAAAAAGCAATTGATTTGAAATATCCGTCTATCGTACCATTTCGGATGAAATATTACTAAACAATATTTTGATTTATGAATACGCATTTATATAATAGGTAGTATATATAAATATATTATATGCATATGTAATATGTATATGTATATGTATATTTTTTGGACTGGAAATGTGTAAAGAAACAATAATTAAATATTTTGCATAGAAGATTGGATAAAATAAAAAAAAAAAAAACAAAATTATGAAATAAAAATAATTTAAAAATAAAAAAAACGGTCGTTGAATGAGGGAACGTGAAAATCGCAGTTTTTTCTGTTTAGTTGTGCACCACCAAGTTTTTGTTGCGATATTTGCATGATAATATGATATTGTACATCGATTTTTTTGATGATCATCGTATCATCGTTAAGAGGACGCTTCATCCGCATGTGTTGTTTCCGTCTTACAAACATACAACGTGGTAAAAACCGTTGCACGAGGACAGTAAGAACCATTAAGGCTGTAGTTCAAGTTACACAACTCAATTTTCACATTATAAAAATGTAAAACATTGTCTTTGCAACATCGTTTTTAAATTTTTGGTACACTAATACAAAAAAAAGTTCTTATCGTTTCAAAATCCATTATTTTTGTGTTTTTCAAACTTAAATAACTTTTTTTTTATAGTTCTGATATCGAAACAATAAAAACCATGTTACATGGTCCAAAATCATCTTGTCTTGCTTAACTCGGCTTTACAGCCTTAGTGGTGGTTTCCAGTACAAAACGGTTTTTACTATAATGTTTCTTTGTAAGAAGGACATAACGCGTACGGGTGATGCTTCCTCTTAACGGAACTGAAAAACACTGTATTTTGCTGTGGTATTTTCGATTACAGTTATAATAATAAATAATATGGTTGTAGCTTATAGACAAATTTATTAAGAACGATCCGCGCGAATAGGTAGCTCGTACATGATAATAACATACACATCGCACCATACACGCATCACACAGGCCACGGCCGACGACCCTGCCGCACATATTTTATTACAAATCATATACTGCGTATGCGTTCATATTATATACTCGTAGGTTGCAAGGCGTGTGTAAATAATGTCATGACCATACGTCCCTTGACGCCCAAACAATTTATTAAATTTATTGAATTTTGTTTACAAGGGCTTTTAATTTAAATTCTATGCGCTAGCGTGTGCGAGGACGTATAAAATAATAATAGTGCCTATGCGTAACACACACGCTCACCTATATAATATATAATGTAACATTATAATAATATATTGTGTATCCTATACCGTTCGGTCGTGTTTGTCTAGTAAATGTTGTCCACAATTCGCTCACTGGTTTTAATATTTATACATCATACACACCATAGAAAATATAAACTCGGTGGCTGCTATACGTACCTATAATAGTAGTACGCAACGGCGTCGAGGTGAAAAAATAATGTGTACATATATTTTATATATATATATATATATATATATATATATATGTATACATCTCGATAGATGAGGCGGTGGTAGTAGTGTGAGTTTCATACGTCGTTCGGTTCCTTTCAAATGGTAAAATGCCGAAATAAAATTCACTGCTTTCGAGAGAGTGTGGAGAAAAAAAATAAAAGTACCGTACGTTCCACGATATATATAATATCTGCGATGGAAATATGCGGTGCAAAATGTTTCGTACGAAATATAAAATGCTCCCAACCATCTAACCGCAGGTATGCAATATATATATATATATATATATACGCGTAATATATATTATACATATAGGCTACAGCGACCCACCCACAGCTGACGAGGGAACACCGCTGTCGTCGTCACACGAAAATCATCGGTTTTCGCCTCTGGAGAATACGGTGTAGAAAATGTAGTTTACCGTACGTTCGTCGGCGGCGGGTCGGGTTCTCATAAAGGGTTTTTCGAGAAAAGCAGAAGTCTTTTTTAGTCCTTATGTTTTTGTTTTTATACTAAGCCCGAAAGACTATAATTCAATAATAAACCACTATCCTTTGGGCGAGATGGACGGCGATGACGATGACGTAGAAACTCAGCAAAAGCGAAACGATACGGTTTTTTCCCCCTTCGTTCTTATATTTTTTTTTTCGCGCACTCGCCCGCCGATATAATTTAGTGGCCAATAGAGAAATGCTGGCTTTAGGTACGTAAAATAATATAATATAATATGTACATGCGCATGCCGAAACGATGCGTAATAGCTAAAAATCCAAAGACCTCCTGTCGCGCTTTGTGCCACTAAAACTTCGACATTTGATAGTCAGTTTAATCTCGTATATATAAATATACGACCTCACTGCAGTCGCAGTCGTCCCAGACTCGGTTCGGGTTCACTGCTTTGCACTTATTCGGTTTCACACAACTTTGGATTCATTATTCAAATTGATCCCAACTTAAGATACGTATATATAGACAGTGCTTTTTGCATTTATTTAACCTTTATCGGCGCTGGAAACTTTGTTTCGGGTTTTCTGCGACGCGGCAGAAAGTGTGTATCGGTCGCGTGAGTAAATTACATTAAAATTTGCGTTCAAGCAGCAGTCCTCGTTCTACACCAGACAACACTATACAAATGAACACATATATTCGCGATCAGAAAGTTAACTTTGATGCATTCTAGTGGATATTTTTCGTTTGTACTGAATAGAAAACATAATAAAATCATTTGTACACATGTTTTGTTTATATTCTGATTATATTCATACGTTTATATCAAAACAATGAAAACCAATAATATAAATAAAAATATGCAATTTTTATATTTAAAATATAAATTATTTTACATATAAAAGAACTTTTTTAAAAAAATATTAAACAATACTAAGTACCAAGACCGGTATTATAATAATACACAATTAAGTAATAACAAAATTAAACTGCTCTGTCATTTTCTTCTTAATTTTCAAATAAAAATATAAGTAATTTTAATTAAATACTTTAATAATAAATCACTAATAATAAATATTTTACAAACAGTAACATAACTTATTCCAATACCTTATTGTTTTATTTAAAAATATATATATATTATAATTTTTTTCAATTTTATTATTCAGATTTTCATTACCTATCTCATCCTGTAAGCTATAAGTGGTTTGATTTATAAGTATTAACTACATATAATCAACATAACATAATAAGCAGGAGTCTCACTTAATACATAAAAAAAAAACTTTACTTTTAAATTAAATAAATATTATCTCCCATAAAAAACTTCAAATATAAATGAATTAGTAATAACTATAATAATAATTTATATATTCGTGCCTATTAGAATATCATTAAACGGAATTCTTTATTTAAAAACTAAAAATTATAATAATAACATAGTTACATAGCTATATGCATTGGAATTACATGTTTAATATAGTTAAATTATATATGTATTCAAAACTCAACTGTTAGTAAATATTTGTGTACATAGAAAAATTTATTATAATTATATTTAAATAAAAATAAGAAAAATAATCATTATATAAAAAAACTAGTATACAAATTGTATTATGCAAAATAAATCCATAATTTTTTGATTTTTTGATAAACGAATGCTGATTATATCAATGGCATATTACAATTTAGTTAATAATAACATTAATTTAAACAGCAAATATATAATATACCATGTTCCAATTACATCAAACTAAAAATTATACTTCAAATATGAAATAATTATTATAAAAATGTAAAAAAAATAATTTGAATTTTATATAATAATTTAAAATAGTGTGATCATTCTTTAAAGAGAAATACAACTACTGATAGAGCAGCACTCTACAAAGTATTTTATAGGTTACAGTAAAATTATATATCTTGTACTTAACCATTAAAATTATTGAACTAAAATTGATGGAGTTTATTTCAATATTCAATTGTTTAAAAAAGTTTGATTGTAAAAAACAATATTAATGATAGCATTTTTTTTTTTTGTTTGTTTCAGAAAAACTACGCACAAGCTGCATTAAGACCGTTCTTATTGACATGGCGATGAGATGAAATCCAATGACTGGTGGCCGTTACTGTGGATATGCATATTCCTCTGGTTCCATGCACATTCCATTGGTGGTCAATCAACGACACCAACTATAATTACAACGTGTCCGACACAGGTTTCTGATCAGTCGTGTTCCTGTTACGACTTTGAGGACGGCATTTTTCTCGAATGTCCGGGAGCCACTGGAAAGGGTGTGCGCGATGCACTGTCCTCTGTAGCTGGAGGTTTAATTCAGTCACTGAGCATCTACGACTTGGAACCCACAGTATTTTCCTTGTCGGCAGACCTATTTCCTTCAAACACCAAACTCCGACAGCTCCAAATATCCCACTCTAACCTGTCGGTGATCGCAGAAGATGGGTTGAACAACATTAAAAGTTTAGAGACTTTCGCAATGGTATCAGGTAAACTACGGGAAATACCACAAAAAACTTTCACAAGTTTGACTGCATTAAAGACAATTGATATTGAATCCAACGATATCGCTGAACTGGGTAGTTATGCGTTCTCTGGATTGCAGCTAATTAAAATCAACCTCAAGGGTAATTCAATACTTAAAATATCAGAGTACTCATTCGCCGGTCTAGAAACTAGTCTCACCGAGCTTGATCTGTCTGATAATAAGATAAAAACGTTTCCGACATCCGCTGTAAGACGGTTAGAGCGTCTTATGTCTTTAAGAATCGCATGGAACGAAATAGCGTCGATTCACGATGACCGCTATTCGTATATGAAAAGTCTAGTGCAGCTAGACCTGAGTTCCAATAACTTTGAATCAGTTCCTGAGGATGCATTTCGTTTATTTCCTAAGCTCAAGATGCTGTCTCTTTACTACAATTCAGTTGAAAGCATACACAAACGAGGTTTTAGCACGCTAATTGAACTTGAAACTATCGACATTAGTCGCAACAAAATAGTGTTCATGGATTTTAGTACGTTCAAGTATAACATTCACTTACGGACAATAGACTTGAGCCATAATCATATTCATTATATTAGCGGTTTGTTTGCTAATCTTCCTGAACTCAGAGAACTATTTCTTTCTGAAAACAATATACTAGAGATCTCAGGTGACTCATTTTCCAATTCTCCAAAGTTATCAGTAATATACATTCAGCAAAACGCTATCAGAATAATCGAATCTGGTGCTTTTTCGAGTTCTCCCGAACTAATGCAATTGTATTTAAGTGACAATTATATAGAAGCCATAGATTCCAATGTATTTTCTTCTTGCAGCAAACTTACATCATTGAGCTTGGATAACAATCATATTGCTAAAATCGAAAACGGTGCTTTCCGAAACAACTATCGACTCAAAGAACTCAGATTACAAAATAACAAACTAACTAAAATATTACGAACGCAATTCGAGACGTTACCCGATTTGTTGGAACTGCATTTGCAAAACAACGCAATAATGGAAGTTGAACCTGGAGCATTTAAAACGCTCAAAAGTCTACAACATATTAATCTCCAAAACAACGTCCTCACTCATTTAGGTGACGTTTTCCTACATGACGCACCATCATTAGTGTCCATACAAATAGATTCCAACGTGTTGGCAAGCTTAAACAAGTCACTTAATGGTCAATCAAATCTAAAAGTTATGTGGCTTAGTCACAACAAACTGACAAAATTAGATAAATCCCTGTTTGCTGACTTATATCAAGTACAAAGGATTTACTTGAACAATAATTCCATCGAGAATATCGAACTTGGAACATTTGAGTCGATGCAAGCACTAGTGTTTCTGGATCTTAGTTTTAATCTGTTGGAAGAAATTACTTCTAAAACATTCGCTGAACTCAGGGGGCTGAATGAACTGCACCTTACGGATAATCGTATATCTCGAATAGACGCAAATTCGTTTGCGGCACTGAAAAAATTGACGGTTCTTAACTTGTCCAACAATCCAATCATGAAATTGCATAAGTACATGTTTCAAAAAGATTTACCCATTCAAAATTTATATCTCAACAATTGCTCATTAAGAACCATTGATAACGGAACATTTTCTAATTTGAACGTTCTTAACGAACTTTACCTGAAACATAACTACTTATTTGCCGATGCATTACTTCAAGTGGACGTTCCTACGTTGACTGTATTGGACGTTTCTCACAACAATTTAGATGGCCTTAATTCAACTGTCTTAAAATACCTACCAAACGTAAAGCGCATATATTTAGACAACTGTAATATAGGTCAAATTTTTCCCACAACATTCAAATTTAACCTCGAAGTTTCTATGATGTCTTTGTCCAACAATAAACTGACAGCTCTACCTATAGAGCTATTTAAAAGCCAGACCAACTTAAACATACTAAATTTGGATGGAAACGATTTTAACACTATGCCTTATGCTACATTAGCGAACTGTGAAAGTCTACAAAAACTATCCGTGGCTAGAAATATGTTAACCGAATTGGATATGACAAAACTAACTAGTATGAAGAACCTTCAAAGCCTCTCAATTTCTGAAAATCGAGTTCAAATACTTGCTGGGTTTCCATCTTCATACTTCACACTTTTGACCGATTTGAACTTGTCAAACAACGTACTATCGTCATTACCACTAAATTTTTTTCAGTCACTTGAACATCTAGACATGTCAAATAATCATTTCAGGAAAGTACCTCAGCTCACCAAAAATCTCCAGTTCTTGAATCTTACTCACAACCCACTAGGCCAAATACACGAAACAACAAAACCCATGATGATAGAACACACTGACTTAGAAGAACTCCACGTATGTGGAACGAATTTATCGGTGCTAGCAAGTAACGATTTCTTGTCATTTACGAATCTTCATCGTTTGTACATGTCTGATAATAAAATTTCGAAAATATCCCCCGGTACGTTTAGTGTTCTTGAAGAACTACACACGCTCGACTTGAGTAATAACCGTATGGAATATCTGCCCCAAGAAAGACTACAGGGACTATTACGTCTGCGATTGTTGAATTTATCACGGAATTCATTAAAAGAAATCGAAGACCTTTCTTCAGATTTGATGTCACTGCAGGTACTCGATATTTCATACAACCAACTGGAAAAAATCAGCAAAGGTTTGTTCCGAAACTTAGAAAGCTTGGCTGAACTACATTTATACGGAAATTGGCTATCGTTTATCTCTCCGGACGCATTTCGATCTTTGAAAAAACTTAAAACGTTAGATTTGGGTAAAAATAACTTCAAAAACTTGCCAATAAATGCTCTTCGGCCGTTGGAAACACAAATAAAAAGTTTAAGAACAGAAGGTAAATAAAAAAAAAAATTGCTTAAAAATATACTGTCAAATTTTTGAATTATTGAATTTTTATTTTTCAGAAAATCCAATAAACTGTGATTGCGACCAACAAGAGCTATGGGAATGGATTAGAGACCATCAAAAGTTAATGTCCGATTTAAGCACGAAAGGTTTGATCTGTAACCATCCTCCGGAACTCAAAGGACGGAAATTCATGGAACTTGAGCCTCCTGCATTTTGTGCCATGCCTGTCGTACTCAAACTCGCCATTCAAGACATTCAGCCGTATTCAATCTTTGTGTCGTGGAAAGGGAGAAATCACACGGGCCTACACGGTTACAGAGTAGCGTATTATCCAATAGAAGATCCTGATTATCCTGCAGCAGCCATTTCATCGATCGCAGTAATACCAAATGTAAGTCACTTACTGTCTTCAATAATTATTAAATAGAATTTTACAATATTTTTTTTTCTGTAGATCATGAACAAATTTCTTGATAAAAATACTCAGACTACACTCCTGGACAACCTTAAACCAGAAACCCGGTACTTAATTTGTGTGTTGGGTCTGGGCAATTGGATACCGATGAACATTTCACACCATCTGCAGAACGATGCTCAGAGTAGCCGCTGTACTGAAGTGAAAACACTAGAAGGCGACATAGCATATTACTCCGATGAACATCGCAAGAGCTCAATACTGACGAGGCGATTAGGTCTGATAATCGGCAGTTGTTTGGGATGTGTCGTGTTTATTGTGTTGGTGTCCGTCCTTGGGTATCTCAAAATAAAAAAACAAAGAGAAGACACGAAAAGAGAACAGCCACTGCCTCCAGAGTATCTGTCGTACAGGCATTTTTCTTTGCATACCACCGACCCAATTGTCACCGCTCCCGCGTTAGGTCAAATTGGCCCTATTACTACTGTACATTAAACGATATTTTGTTTTGTTAATAATACTATTTATTATTATTATTTGTATATTATTGTTAATATTAAATGATACCATGATGTCATGTTTGATCCCATAGTTAATTGTTAAAAAAAAAAAACATGCCTATATAATATGATGTACCTTTATAAGACAACAAAATAATTAATTAAATGTTAAATCGTTAAATGTTTGTAAATATATTTTTTTTCAAACAGATTCAAAAATTGCAGCACAATAATTATTGAAACTGTAATGTTTTTGTAGATGAGACGATGAGATAAATATGTTTCAATCCATACATAGACCCCGTATTACAAAATACCATTAGTTCGCATTAATAGTTACATAAGTTTCAAATTAGCAATGGTATACGAAATTTCAAATACATGCGTATACGCAATTTATAGATATGTATATTTATGTACTTCTCATGTATATGTGATATAAGTTTAATACCTCAAAGAGCTATTATTAGCAATGAAGGCTCGACCGATTTTGTTTTCTTTTTAAGTAAAAAATATTGTATTTATTTTATCTACATACGTTTTTACACAAAATTCATCGATTTTGTTGATATGGGATCTGAAATTGTATTCGTACTCCCGTGTGTGTACAAATATATTGTTATAATAAACCATTTTCGGTTTCGAAATAGAAACTCGAGTTTGAAAATGTTTGTATTCGCGATAAATCTATTATACGATAGTCGACTGCTGTTTATTAATTAAAACCGTTTTCAAGAGCATTGGGAGAGGAGTCTATATAGTACACATATTCCTATTATACAAACAGAGATAAGAAACTTTTACATCCCGTGGCCTCTTAGCTACCCACTCATCCTTCCAAGCGCCACGTGCCCCCAAACTTTAATAAATTATTGCGATTTCTAATCCATTGCTTGATTTACTCCAAAAATGAAAAATGTATGCCCGGCAAAATCATTCCTTACGTCGTGTGGTTTGATCACTCCGAGCGTATCATTTTAAACGTATTATTGATCATCTGTTAATTATTTCCATAAATTAGCTGCCAATTTATTTTTCTTCACGTCCGATTGTGTAGAATTAATCAACCATCAATTGATCTACTAAAGCCCAAATTTCAGTAAAATCGACTTTATTTTTCGCAAATAAATGTAATAATAATAATACCATGTTGAATGTATTACAAAGAAATTTATAAACTAATAACAAGTCTTAGCATTTTTTTTTTTTTTTTTTTAATTTTAGATTGTTAGTTTAATTTTGGTTACTGGTTTACTGGTAAACCAAAAATTTGGTACAGACCTAAAATTATTGACGACAAAACAACGATAAACCAAAATAAACAATAATATTTTCCTTTAAAATTCTTTAAAATTGTGTTGTCGTGTGCTCAAAACTCGTGGTATTTTGAAAATCATATTTTTTTTTAAAAAAATATATAATATAATATTATACAATTATTAAACACCAACGTCCGTCGCAATTTGTCCACACTTATAAATCACAGCAATCAACATTGAACGTAGTCTGTTCTCATAGCGAAATTGAATCAGATAAATGTATAAGTCCTACGCGTGTTATTTTTCAATTCAATCTTCTTATTTTTGATTTTGTGAGAAAAAAAACTTACAATAACATTTCAAAACGATATTTATTGTTATGTCTCGTTAGCGAAATAATATTTTGAAAATAACAAGAAAACGTGTTTATGATTTTTTTTTTCTTGTGCCGTGTGCGAACACCATTTCAAATATCAAATACATTACGTCATAACAATCGAGTGTACAGAAAAGGTGAAATTGTCCAAAATTAACCCCATTTCTGTACGAAATACTTATTAGTATCGTATTATAGCACGCAAAATCGTTCGTTGTCCCGAAAATCGTTTAACGACTTAATTGCATCACTGCCCGATTTACGAAAGCCGTCGGCGTTTCACCTACCGAGCGACGTTTTATTGTTTTGTTTGGTTTTACATTTAGTCGTCCGGTCGCGAATGAGACGCTTTGTGTGTATATTTTGGGAAAATTAGCTTACAAATGAGTAAAATCATATTATAGGTGCCTAGAAACCGTGTTTGTACCTCCGTCGTATGTAATATTATGTTGATAGATATACCGTGTTGTTAATAATAATGTATTAATTATAATGATGTGTAATAAGGCCACGCAACATTAAATTATTGTATACCACAATATTATATTTATATTATAAATACCGAAAATCGATTAAATCTAATCGTGAAATGTGCACGTTCTGTTTTTTGTTGATTAAAATATTATTGTGTTATATATATTGTTTACGGATAAACTACTGGGTTAAACTCATATAACCTATATACCTATAATACCTGTTTACAACAATATAATATTATGTTATAAATACTTATACATATTATTGTTTTCAGTTTTTATTTTATTTATTTGTTTTTTGTTTTATTATTATTATTATTTTTTTTTTTATGCAAACGTGATTTATAATAATATGTGTATTGAGAATAAATCGGTTTTTTTTTTATTGTAATTATCATTATTATTCGCCTAATGACGATTTTCGTCGTTTTACATAATAAAAATATAAATAATAAATAGTTGTTACGAACATCCATTAATACAGCACCAGAATGTTTATGATTTGTGCTGTAAATTTAATGCGTTAAAAAATTTATAAACTCATCAAGACATCAAAAAATTCAGTATAAGATCCATTATAAGTAGGTATACGTATACTAAATACTTATAAATCATGGTTTTAAAACATAACAATTTACAGAGCGTATAAAATATTTTAAATATTGTAATATTAAATAAATGTGTAAAAAATGAATAAATTACTTGAAAGGAAATGAAAATATCAAAACTATCATATCATAAGGCATAAAATAAGTCTTTCGAAAGGTGAATTCATTAATACCTAAAGATAACCTAATTTAAACTTTGTGTTGAGAGAGCAATGTTATAAATTATAATAATAATTTCATTGACACGATCGAACTACGGATGAGCCTCGTGTGCTGACGAGACTCAAACAAACTAAAACACAGCCATGAAAATTGTTACAAGTTTTTGCGTACGGCAAGAGAAAAACCCAAAAATGCCGAAAGAATTTTCATGCGATGTATATCTGCATACTCGTGGGTTACATCGAGATAGATATTCGTGTTTACGCCCTCCGTCGTCGCAAGATACGATCAAAAGTTTTTACGAGTTGTGATGGTGCGGCGACGGTGATTTCAATTTGTGACGCGCGTGCTACACACACTCTCGAGCGCAAATATATATATTTATGTGTATATATTATATATATATATATATATACGCGTAGGTTATATATACCTACAACACAAATTGTTTTTTTGTCATATTTTTTTCTACTCCTGTTCCCAAAACAAACCCAAACTCCGCTGTATACGTGCATAATGCATATATTTTACTGTTGTATACGCTTATATAATACGATACGCCCTGTAAGCTGCACGTGTGTTTGAATAATAATAATAACAATATTATGTACCACGACCAAGAGCGACTCACAAACGGACGTGCACATGTAATCGCCATCGACCGATTATAGTAATATTATACAACCGAACGTGAGCAAAATTAATTATCACGGGCCACAACGGAAAGAGGAAAAAGAAAAAGAAAAACGCAAAAAAAAAATGTAGGGTTGAATTTGGGTGGAGTGCGGGTTTTTTACGTAGTGGTACCGCTTTGCTCTTGCCCGCCACCCAACTGAGCCTGGCGAAATATTTTAATATTCGGACGCACGCGCCTCCTGTTCCGTGTTATAGGTATAATAATCTATGTATATCAGTGGCGTATAGATAGGGTGGCATAGGTGACCCAGGCCCTGACATATGCAAAATTTAAATTTAATGACAAATTATTTATGTTTTATTTTGATTTAATTAATTTTTTTTTTTTTCTAATAACAATTTTTGTCAAATTTAAGTAATAATTAATTTTTGTTAATGTATTTATCGTTTTTTTTTTTTTTTTACATAATTATATTTATATTCTGCAACACGTCCGCATACTTAAATTTTATACTAATGTCCAATTAATCGACTTAACATTATAATTCAATGTTTATTTTTCACTTTTTCAACTTAGAATTTAGTAGGGTGATTTTTTTTTATTTATAATCACATTTTTAAAGCCCCCGAGAGATTTTACGTTACGGTTCCCTACCTATCTAGGTACGCCGCCCATTGAATACTAAATATGATAGGTAAGTCCGGTAGCGTTTTTGTTAATAGCTCGGTTACGACGACAATCCATTAGAAATTATAATATTACGAGTATTATTTTCATGAGGTTTCGACTCAAAATATGTTTGTGCGTCTCCGACCAGCTAGCTGATGTGTCGAGTTAATGTTTTGTGACTATAATACCCCTTAATTCATTATAATACGGGTGAATGCGTTTAGTATATTAAGCTCGGTACTTGTGTCACTTTTTTCGTTGTAATATTTCATTTTAAAATGTTCGTAGAGTTTAAAGGAGTGAAAACACCGACAATTAAACGTCATGTAAGCACGGTTTCAGATTTATACCGCGAAATTAATTAGTTAAAACGTATTTTTTGTTTTTTTATTATACGGCCAGGCTGATACGTTGTTCGTCACAAGATTCAACCCGTACAGCACCCTGTCAAACGTCGTACAGTCTATTATTATACCATTTGGTTTAAACAGATCTTTAAATGCTAAACGATTTTTGTTTGGGCTTTTTATATCCAACGCAGTAGCCGCTAGTGCGTTATTGGCTATTACCATAATAGGACTATTCTGCTAGACAACGCGGCCAACAATAAGTTAGTTTTGTAAAGCGCCTGCACTACGTATATACAATATAATATACGTTTATCGAAAACGTTTAATATACGCTGTACCTTTGAAGTTTCGAGTTGAAGAGGTTTTTCTCGGCTTCCTCGAGCGAAACTAAAACCAACACGACTGTGAAAATTTTAGGAGAAATGTTAGAGCGTTTGGATGCTGCGCTCCAAATCGTTTTCCGAACCCGACAGTTTATCATTGTATTCAAATCTATAACAACAATAATATACCACTATCCGTAACCGAGTATAGGACGTGTGGTTAGCAAGCTTATGCTATATAATGCTATAAATTTATTTGATAAAATATAATAACGTAAATATTTTCTATTTATCGAGTGTAATATTTTAAATTGAATAACGTTTATCATTATACAATCGAAATAATTCTGACAATAAATAACGGATGGTTTAAAAAATACTTATGGTATCTGCGACTATAAATAACAAAAATAATGTAATTTACAAAATAGTGAAAACATAAGTAGTAAGTATGCACAGTTTTGTCTACAAAACTACTAATAATAACTATAATAGAGTAATGCATACTAGAATTTTTCTCAGAAAACATATTTAAATGTTACGATTGATTGATGTATGTCAGCAGATAAAATATGTAGTACGTACCTACCGCGCCTAACTGTTCAATACAAATTTAAATAATAAACATAATAATATATATTGTTTAAAAAATAAAACTTTTACTATACACAATATAATATTAATAACTATAAAAATGAAGAAAGTAGGTCACTGCTATAGATGTGTTCAATTGTAATCATGATAAAACATTGCATAATAAAAACGATTCTGAGTGGAAAAGGTCCTATTATTCTATTAGCATATAAATACGATGATAATGAATTTCTTCAAAATTATATCTTTAAATGCTTATAAAATATAATGTGACTAATGACTATGCTTTTTAATATTTTTTTAGTAAATATATCAATAACTTAAAATATTTAGGAGTAGAAATATTTTTTAAATTGTATTATAAATATTTGGTAAATATTACAAACATCTCCCTTAATTTGTTTTTGAATTATACTAAAAAAATAAAATTTATTTTCTCAATAACTGGTTTTGTATAAAAATTCTTGTTTCGCCTTATTTTTTTTCCTCTATCTAAAAAAAAAAAATGCTGCGAATTTTTCATTTTAATTTCTTTAAAGTACCAACTAGATTCAATTTTTTACCAAATCCTAACTTTAAAATTGAAAATGATCGATTTTTTTTTTACTATACATGTATTGTATACATACACATACAAAAAAAAAAACGTTAATGCAAAACCAATAGAACAATGGATCCTCTCAGAGTTCAAAATGTAAATCACATAAGATCAAACTAAATATATCTGAAGCAATATAATATAATATGATCAATACAAATATACATAATTATATTGCATTCATTATCAATTTTTTAGATGTACACCGTACTTAGTAAAGTAATTTTATATAATATTAATTATTAAATACGTTTACATTACGTTGAGCAGTCTGAAATAATTTAAACTTCATTTTTTTGCCAATAATACCCTTTATAAATCTTAATTTGTGTAGTGTATTAAAATGGAATAATCTGAGCAATACAAGAATATAAATTTATACTCTTTTTAATACAATACGACTTAATATGATTTATTTATTCATATAATAACTGATATTTAATGGTGTGATAATGTATCAGATATAACAATATAAGAGATTAATTAAAATTAAATTTTGATTTAAAAAAATTAAACATTGTCATACTAAATAAACAAAGTTTAAATAATCAATAATAGTATTATTGAAAACCTCGGACGCCAGTCTGTCGAAAAAACAATTGTGGCAATGTCCCATGGGCGTACCACTAAATTCTAAACAATATAGCAATGTTCGATAGTTAAACGTATTTACCTACCGTGTGTAAAATACTAGATTCAAGTAAAATTAAAAATACAATATATCTACCTGAAAAACAAACCGTTACTTTTAAAATGATATACTTAATCAAAAATGCAAACAAAGCGCATAATATTATAATAATCATATACAATTTGAATAGAAATCGTCTCGATTATTATTATTGTTACCTACTGTTTTTTTTTCTGAACCGTATATAATATTCTGTAGATTTATCTTTTAAAAATAATCAAAAACTAAGGTTGATTAAATTTTTATTTTTTATTTTAGTTTTTCTCTATTTTCCAAAAAACAATTGGGAAATTTGAAGATTACATCTTCACTCTACCATTTGTGTTCAATTTAAAATATATGGAGAGATTTCCTAGAAACTTTTGGAGCATTACTTTTTCTGACAAAGTGAACAAGAAAAAAAGATAAAAATAATAAAAAAAAAACAATATACCTACCTCGTTTTAAAACCAATACATCCTCACCAAGCTCAAAATCTAAAACAATTCATTTTTCTACAGAAAATCTAAATCTGGTTTCTAGGAAAAAATGACAAAGAGATAAAAAACAACATATTATAAAATACTCAGTCCAGAAGCCAGGAATGATGACAAATTAAAAAACTAATTATTGTTATATATTATTGTTGTTTTCGCTACATTCTACGAAGACATTTTTTTTTAATCGCTCTAACTAACAATAATAAACTTATATTTTTTTATCCAATCTATCATTTTTTAATTAAATTTAATGGTAAAAAAAATCATTATATCTGTTTAATTGTGCGTACGGTGTTTCTGATAATTAATACATTTTACTTGGTGAATTTGATTATTTCAAAATTATTATTGAAAAAATTACTTGAAAACAAAAAAAAAAATTTATACATTTTATAAATGATTAGAAATTACTTCTTTTTTTTTTAATTAATTAAACCTTAAGTATATTTATGATAAAATATAATTTCGATACGGGTTCACAATAAAAAAAACATTTTATTATGGAACTTACCAAAATATAAACTACACGGTGGTTTATAAACAAAATATAAAAGTATAATAAATTACCAAATACCTGTATGATATAATATAATTTAAGGACCAGATAAAATTACACTTTGTTTTACACTTTTTATTTGATATTTAGTTTTAACAAAATAATGCGTTAACAAAAAAGTCAACTCAAAACGATGATATTATAAAATAGAATACCTAAGAAAAGAGAAAAATGTATACAATTTAATAAAATTACTTTCAAAAGAGAACGTGTTTATCCAACATTTTCGAAAAAGCAATAAAAATTTATACCACTGTATTTTGCCTGATTTAAATCAAATCTCAATACCAGCATCGTATAAATGATTAAAAAAAGTGCAAATTCCCGAAGCTCTGGGATTTAGTTATTACGGAACCATATTCTGTGGTAAATATATCACTTATATTACACGCATTGCGTAAAATACTATTATACTATTTATTCGTATAGCTGTATCAAATAAATTGTCTTTATTACAACTAGCGCATACTCCACGCTAAGGGAATATTTAATTACCATATTTAATTGTGTATTAGAAGATTTTAGTTTTAAAATCTGATTATAAGAAAAAAATATATATTATATAAATATAATATAATGAAATATCTTTAGTAACAGTTATGTACAAACAAAAAATCTATGTAGGTACATTAATAAACATTTATAATATTTTAATGTATCAGATAATATAATAATTATTATTTAACAATATTATAAAATAAATAAAATATTAAGAAGATAATAATAATTTAATAATTTTTCAAGGTTTATATTCTTTTATAATCGATCGACTCCAAGTGTTGATCAAATTATTTAAAACAAATATCATATACCTACTGTATAGGAATAAAATTGCACAATCTTCGTTCAGCCTTCAGTACAAGTATCACAAAAAATACATTGAATAATTATTCTATTTTGAAAATATATAAATAATTTAATAAATATAAAATAATAATTATGCAGAATAATAAATCCAAAACAAGATTCTGTCGTCTTTCTATTCTATAGAGCCTACGGTAACTTCGGTGAAGCACAAACATTACTTGTTGTGGAAGTTGGTAAAAAAATTCGTACGTCGCAATGTTTTTCTGCGCTGCATAGAATGGTTCTTAGTGTAGAAATATACTGGGAATGTTGAGCGGGACTGGTTACTGACTAAAAGTTTTTCTGACACTCGTCAGACTCTAAGTATAAAATAGTGACCGATGTAGGAGTGGAGACCGAAAGAGAGTGTGTGACACGGACAACACGGAAGAGACTCCGTGACGATCCGTACGGTCACCAGTGAACCATACAGCATACACACTCATGGCATGTCAACCATATAACAGGTTCGATAACCATCATTCTAGATCTAGAATACCTGCTTTATAAATATATGTCTTATCCACTCTTATATTCTACTTTACTCAAATAATACGGTGGCCCTGATTTCTAGAATTAATATTACACACCGAAGTCGATTCTCCGAGACCTCGTTAATATGAACGTAACTTGCCGGAAGGAAACGACCCGTGAATTGTGGGACGTTACAGTTGGTGCTCGGCGCCTCCACCAACTGTAACGCTTCCCTTCAGCAAGTTACGTTTAACGAGATCTCGGGGACTTGACCTCGGTGTGTAATATTAATATTAGAAATCGGGTTTACCATATTAAAGTAAAGTAGAATATAAGAATGGATAAGACATATATTTTATAAAGCAGGTATTTTAGATAATGTTTAAAGGTTACCGATCCTGGTATAATATGGTCGACGTGCCGTGAATGGGTATGCTGTATGGTTCGCTGGTGGCCATACGGATCGTCGCTAAGTCTCTCCGGTGTTGTCCATGTCACACATTCTTTGCCACACTCCTGCATCGACTACTATTATATAATCCGACGAGTGCTAGAAGCCCCTTTAGTCAGCAACCAGCTCTGTTCGCCATTACTCACACTCGACGTATTAGCAATATCTACCTAAGGAGTAATGTACAATGTCAATATAGACAGTAGACAGCAATCATTACAACAGGTACTTAGACAGATACCGAAAATAATATTGATTTACATAAATAAAAGTTATTTTTTTATGTTATTTAATTGGTTGTTATTTAATATATATTTATTAATCAACACCAACACGCAATGGTAAAATTAATCTATGTAGCTTGTGAAAATTGTTACTGTATTGTGTAGATATTTTCGTTTTAGAAAGTAATGGTGTCAATGATGGTTAGGGGAAATTAATTTTGCTGTAATATATATAACAAAATAATGATGGCATAGTATGACCATGACGTTTGTTTGGTCACAGCAACTGATTAGTACTTCTGTTATGCAGTCAATTGTTACTATAGTTCCTAGATGGCCAGGATGAGTGACCACTAACTTATACTAAGAATAGCTTGTAGAATGATGTGCAGCATAGAACTGGACTAGCCAGGTTTCGCGTTGTACAGGTTAAAACCTTAAATTCGGATGTGAGAAATTATCTCCGGAGTACTAAAATATTTTAAGGTGAGCAATCAAAAAATGATTTTCTATTGCTATACGATGTGAAGAACGAGAAGAAATTTTAAACTTATTATACGTTATAGGGCATATTCGTGATATAACACATCATCACATCCTATTGATTTAGACCTGAAAATAATTTCATACACTTTTTATTAATTAAAATAGATATAATTTATTTTATATAGTAAATTATATAAAATAAAAAACTAATAAAACGTAAAACTATAAAAATTGTACTTACCTCATTGCTTACATAATATTATATTTTAAAAGTATTATTTGCAATCGTATGAACGAAAACGACGATGACGTTATAATATTATTAAATGAATTTCTCTGCAATCTATAACATATACAATAGTCACTCGTGTTATCGCATACGGAGTAGTTGAATAGAGTACCTCGGGTTCAATTACAATTAAAACACAAAAATAATAAATAAATATTTCAAAAGTAATAATGGCATAGCTACTTCGACATCGGATGCTTAAAGGTGGTAAAACCTAGTAATATTAAACAATAAGGGGGATGAAGACATGATTTTGGCCAGGTCGCCAATACTTTTAATGCCGGTCTGGTAATATGTATTGTAAAATTCGAAAAACATAATAAAAATCATACATTTAAAGGATTACGTTAACCTTTTATTGTCCCACGTTTAACTAAAATTTCTATTTAACACAGTTAATAACAGTCTAGTAGACAATACATTTCATAGATTAGGTTATGGACTCGAACTAATCGTAAGTCGTTATGATATAGATGTGCTTTAATGTAGTTAGATGAAATGAAATTAATAATTTAATTTTACGGCTGGAAAAAAATAGTCCGTCAGGATTTATAACTTGATTATAATGTATTATAATACGTATTTTCATTTGTGACAATTACTATTCCCAGTAAATCTCTCTGTGCGAAATGAGAATTCTTATTTCTCCTTATTTTGCGTTTACGGAGTTGAAATTTGACGTCATATAATTATTAATGTATACGGTTATTGGGTGTATCATATATGTGTTCCACCGTACGCAGTCACAATAATATAATAAACGCGTAAAGCCTCAAGACAGTCATCGATCTGCTGACGACTATACTATAAACAGTATTGTAATACGAGTATAAATCGTTCGGAATAATTCCGTTTGGTTTGGTTCAGATTTTCGCCACGGAATTGTTTTTGTCAGATGTCTTCTGATGTGTATAATATATAAATACGGCGCACCTGTTTAATGATCGAACGATGCATACCACTGATATATGAATATTTATATTTTATTCGTACGGCTGAATGTACTTGCGTTTAAGCGTTTTATGAAAAATATTTTCCATTTAGATACCTAACAACAGTAATAACTTATAGTGAGAAAAAAATATTAACAATTCGATAACGATAGGAAGAGATAAATACAAATACCAAGTAATCTTACGATAAAAATTCGATCGATTTTTACCACGGAAAATGGCTTTCGTTCATTTCGTCGCTCCTAAGAAAAATCTCATTTTAGTATCAAAAGCTTATTCCATATAAATCAACACATTTTAAATCGAACATCTGATTAGTGTTTTCTGGAAGCAGAATATAAAAATCAATTCTCTACATATTCATTCTCTTACACTTTTCACATCATTTGTAAAATCAAATAAGTCCTTCTTTTAAATAATCCATTTTTTTTTTTCATTTTTCCAGTTACTGGCGAAAAATATCTCTCCTGGAACACGATTACGAATCATAATATTCACAAACTCAATTTGTTTCTGTGAGAATAAGTCGGTATTACTTAATGTAATATGTTATACTTTATGTTACATTTGTACGAAGCCATATGCTTATTCTATTGACTTAATAAAATATTGTAGATATAAGTAGATTGACTGCGAAAAACTTGAGTTATGTAATTAAGTCCCTAGAAAAAAAAAAGAATATAATACATGGTCAGAACTACAGGTATACTATTTCGAAAACATCTTTCTAAGAAACTATGATAAATTAATATTAATAACAATTATGTAATATTACGAATTTTGTGTTTTAACGGTCAGATTGTAATCGATGCAACATTTATGAAAATCACATATCTATTTAAAAAACCATCGAAATTATAATTATTATTGTATGTACGCGCACGAGCATAACCTACACGTGTGCGTGTGTTTTGTTTAATCAGAACGATTTAAGCTTTTAATTCCATATCGAGTGCGTTATTTTATTATTATCGATATTAATAAACCAAGCAGTAAAATGAAATAAATTAGATTTTTTTTTTTTTAATGTATATCCGACAATCAGGCGACAGTTACTCGTGTAAACAAGTACAATAATGTTGAGGGTAAATTAATTTACACTCGAAAAACAGTTTATTTGATAATATTATGTACCATACAACTCTGTCCTTTGTGGTCCAACTCTTTTAAAATTATTCTCAAAAATTATTTGTCGTGGTTAAAAATCCTGCTATAATGATAAAAATCTTTGAACAACCATAATAATGACAATATAATAGTGTGTGCATAAAATAATAAGATACAAATGAATACACATAAATTATTTCATAAAAACAAAAAAGTATAAGCATAATATTTACTATTTAGGGTGGTAACTCTCGACAAAAGGGGCGTACTGTTTTTCGGGAATATCGTGAGATTAATATACTAGCATTAATGTCATGTAAATATTTATACATATATACAATCGTCTATATGTTGAGTTTCAAAATGTTTATGACCTTGTATAATCCAATAAACGGATTTTTTTTATTGAGTTACCATTTTACGGATTTTCTACAATATACTACGCCGTGTTGTTTTAATTGGACATTTTTCCATTTGTCACTCGAATTGCGTCTCATCGTCATTTCTATTTATATTGTTCAGACACAATCATAAGTACCAATCGTACAACAATCACTTTTTATAGAATAAATGGCCACTTCGTTGCCAATTAAAATTAAAAATAAATCTGTTAGATTTTTTGGTTAATTAGGTACTTACGAATCTATAGTCGATAAGAGATAAAGAGCATTATAAATTTCAAATTTTAATTAACGATGACGAATTTACCCGTTCATTATCAACAATTAACACATTAATAATTATTAGTGTATACGCTTCTCAAACATTGCAGAAACCTTGAATTGCTTTAGCCATTCACTCCCATAGTGGGCATTACGAAAAAAATCGCTTTATGATTTTCAAAAAAAGCTATTATTATTATAAAATCATCTAAAATTATAAGTTATCATTTTAATCAATAATTATTTAATAATAAATTATGAGATTAATAAATATATTATAATAAGTTATTAGTTTTAAGACATGAATTATTATGCTATAATATAATATCATAGATAAGTACGTAATTTTTAATTAATCATAATTTTTACAAAATAAACTCTAAAAATCACGAAAATATTAACAACAAATATAATCAAATACTTATTATTTTCATCTTTTATTTATCTTGATATTTTTTTTTTTTTGATAATATTTTTCTCAAAATATTTAACTTATCTTTACCCTCAAATTCTAAATCAAACTCAGCACGTTTAGGTGAGTAATTTAATAGATTATATTATTATTTTTAAGTGCCTATCTAACTGATTGTAAAAACAGCTAGTCGTAAAGCGATATATTAATATTAATATTATGCGTATCACATTATACACTACGTATGTGATATTTTCGTACCTAATAACATTTCCTATGCGTAAAGGACGCAACGACACATAATATTATTTCGCTGAAAAACTGAGTATACCGTCGTAAAATATTTATTTACGAATGTGGATTCATATTTTCACGGCGATATATCGTCACGTGGTCTTTTGAAACTAACAGAACAGGTCTCACCAGTCGTAATGCCAAAACAGCATGCTATATAATTCGATAGAAAATACTTCCGAAAATGCAAAGGTGTGTACAGTACCTATATACATATACTACAACTGCGTTTAAATAATACAGAAATGTGTTTTTCTTCGATATAACTCTCTCTTCCTCTCTTTATCTATATATTTAATATATTTTTACACATAAAAATATAATCGACAGTTAAAAATTTGCAATAAGGAACACAGGTAAAATAACAGATGACTTTATAAATAACATTTAATTCGTAAATTTGTAGCTGAAATTAAATGTACGATTATAATATTATTTAAAACATTTTTTTTTTTTTTAAATTTTAGTAGGCGACTATTAATTAAAGGTAAAAACAATTAAATTCGTTTATTATTAATATAATGATCATTCAATAAATTTAGGTGTACTTAAACAACGTAAATTATTTGCAGTTTATTATGCCAAATCATTTTTCTTTATAATAATTATTTAAAGAAGTGCTTAAAATATAGTTTTAGTAACAGTGGTCTTAATAATCTTAAATTATAATATTTAATATCTTAAATTAGTAATGTAGGTAAGTCAATATTATAGCTTATGTTGGCCAATCTAACTCGCTAACAAAATGTATTTAAAGTACCTACCTAAATAAAAAAAAATATATATATTTTTAGCTATTCTAGTTTTACTATTTCTATCACAAATTAGAATACTAAACTACCTACTAAACTATGTTATCTGTAAAAAAAATAACATGTTAACTAAAAAAAAAAACTGTAAATAGGTAATTATATCTTTGAAACTAAATTATAAGTTATAAGTTATAACAATGTGTAATTTAAAAAGTCAAAAACTTTTTTCCCTCATGAAAAGTAGACACTGTGTCACTTACAATAAAATAGCTTTTTCACAACCATAGTTTGCGGTTTTAAATGGATATTTAAAATTCCTAAAGATAACTTTACCCTTTTCTATGTGTACAAACGGGATTTTAGTGTGCCCGTAGGCTGGGCTATGGGTGGAAAGATAATATAAAAAAAAAAAAAATGGACGAGTGAGTAATCGTTCTTGTAATCGTAAGTGTACCTCATCATTGAGTAGGTCACTACATATAACCGATTTATTAAATTTTAAATCAAATATAAATCATCATACAAGAATTAAGCTATTTTGAATGGAGTTCAAAATCTATCATCCATATGTGGAATAAAAAACAAACTTACAAGTATACGAAACTTTGAAAAATGTTGTCAACATTTGAAATTAAAACTTTAAAAGAAAAAAATTAAATTAAATATCGATATTTTTAAATCGCTATAGGAAAAACGTGTGAAGAAAAAAGAAACATGTACCTATTACATCTTTAAATTTCTTACTGACAAATAAAAATGTTTTCATAATAAATTTAATAAAAGCTAAAAATTATAGTACATTTTACGTATATCTATAAAAAGCTCAATAAGGAAACCACTCTCGAAGTCATATGATCAGAGTATTTTTTTCTACTAGAAATATCTTTACGTAAAAAAGAAAACATTATTGTAATAGCAATTCACTCATTGATCCGTTTAGAGTCTATAAAATGAACTTCTACCGAAAAAACAACACCGAGACGACGACAATGTAATTCTCAGCCGAATAGCAAACTCATTAAATACCATGTTTTTTCCCCGTGTCATTGGAGATCGTCGTTAAGATACTATAAATTTATTAGGTATGTTCGCTTTAAATGTTCATCAACAGCTAATCAATTTGTAAATCAGACAAAACAATTACGTATAATATTTGTTCTCATTCCGATCGATAACCATTAAAACACAATAGTTTATGACAACGTGCTTTATTTCTATTCTTCTCATAATTAAAAAAAAAAATCTACCGATTAATTGATAATATATCGTATGTTTTCAATGAGCTAATAAACTTCAATAATACCCAACCTACAATCACTAGCGTCAAATAAAGTGGCGGGCATGTGTCACTGTGATGGTGTGCCACTGTAAGGGATTAATAAATAGGTAGACAAATGGCGTATTTGCACGTTTCTATTGTTTAATGAAATCTGAGCATCAATGGAATCTATAGTGGATATATTCACCGATCTATAATGAAATAGTTTGCCTCATACACGATGAAATTGAATTGAAAGTTTTTTTTTCATTTCAAATAATAAACAACGTCATTGAAATCATTATATTTTAATTCTATATGGGAGTAATGAGTTTTTCATAGATCGCATTTTAGTCACGAAAAACAATAAAACTGTTAAAAAAAACAATATTGCGAGATTAAAATAATAGCGATTGCATATGTTTTAAATTTGAATAACTTTATTATTATAATAATCTACTCGTAATGTAATACATACATAATGCATACTTACATTAGATATTAAATATATAAAAAAAAACATATTCTGTTGCAACTGTATCAATATAATTTTTATTTTTCATTATTATTTTGTTAATGTTTAACATTGATTATAATTTGTTAGTTAAATATTAGTCTTGTTAAAACACAATATAGAACAACACGATAAAACAGTATCCGGCATTTGATCCATCGTTGCTGCCGACCTTTTTTATTTCTGACATGGGTAATATCAGGGATGGTGAACATAACTTATATTATGTAATATGTTAGTTTCTAGATTTTTTTTTTAGATTATGTAAAATAAAAAACTCAAAAACACGTACTTGTGAATATTTTTAATAAAAAAAAAAAAAACCTTTTATTTTGTACATTATAAAAATTAGATCATTTTTGTTTGAAATTTCTCTCGTTTTTTAAAACGAAATATTTTTTACATTTATTTTCATTCCTCGAGGAAGTAACACAAGATAAAAGTAGAAAAAAGTTATTTTCAATATTTTAGGCATTACATTAGGAGTCACCTTCAATAAAAAATTATTTTTAAATTGCAATTGAAATAATTATATGTTGAAACCTACTGCCTATTAAATATTATTTTTTTCTGTGGTAAATTTGAGGAGAGTGAATTAACCAATTAAGTACGCTATTATGATATATATACATATATATTTATATTATTAATCTAAATATTAATATTATAACGATAAAATTACTTACACTTCGTATGGTGTGTGTGATTTTTAATACATTAGATTACAATAAATTTAGCTAAGCTCTACAAGTTGAATGCCCCGAGATATTGCTGAGTTGAATACACTAAACTGTTTTATTCATTGACACAATTTAGAATCATATTCCGAATTCCGATCGGTACTATATTATATTATCTACGCAATAAAGTATAATCAAAAGTTTTCTGGAAGAATCTTTTCTCTGCACATTAATAAACATGGTTATTGACCACTGATTTTATAATAAACACTATAATGATATTATTATATCAATAAATATAATTCAACTATCGGCGGGTTTGAAGCTTATAAATAAAAATAAAGTGGATTGTACGTAAACACGATACACTTATACAAAACAATTCATAAAGTACTTTATTTCAAATTGCAATGCCAATTCATTACGTAGCTGTGGACATATCTAACATTTCATCATAGGGAAGTGGTCACGGCCACCTACTACCACCCTCCTAAGTCTAGCACTTTTCTGCAGCATATTCGAATTAGATCAAAAAGCGACCGGAGACAATGCGAGTATAAAAAAACCAATGTACTTGACTGCATTTATCCGGAATTTTGAATGCACCATACATTAGTAGGTACAGAAACAGTTAACTCATTCCGACTATATACTATTATATTAGTAAAATCATGTCAACAAAGCGGTGACGAAATCATTGTTAGTACTGCGTGTACATACGGTTCTCACACGTCAAAAAATATTCAATGAGTACATGTGCATCAAGCGGCAGATATCCATCAAGTTATTAGATGGTACGGATCGCGAGATCTCGCCTCGAGGAGAACACGGAAAATTCCGATTACAACGATTCAAGAAAAATACATACCACTGTAGACGACGTTATTATGTAGTCCTTGTGCGTCGCTTTCTATCTCTTCGATCACAATATTACTATGATACATGTGATTTGTATACTTTATATATTTAGTGTTATTTTTGAGTTAAGGGGACTGCGCTAACGTATATTATAAATATACATACGCATAACATGCATATCGTACGACAGCCGTCGCCACGTTTCTGGCGAAAACGTTGTCAATGACGATTTATGTTTACCAAGTAATTTATGTACTTTTGTTTTTTTGCACTCCACTCCACCGCGATTGACTGAATTCTATGTTTACATTTATTTTTTGTTTATTCGTGAAAAAACTTAACAGCGCAAAACATACGCACAAAATGTCATGTTTCAAACACCTCAAAAATATAAATATAATATACTTTTCGCATCAATTGGCCATGTGTAAATGTTTATACTTCTTTCTCTGTAGCGCAAGTATTATACATGTTATATACGTATATTAGTATAATACATTGTTGGTTGTGACACGACAAGAGGCACAAAATATATCAATATATGATGACTAAATGAAGGAAAATAAAAACGAAATAGAACAATATAATATAGTTCCTATGTATTTAGAGGTACTCATAACATAATTCGTATTGTAGTTTTAAAAATACAATTTTGCACAGATCAAAACTATTTCAAAGTAGTCTTACTATAAATTTAGCCACTCTAAATTATTCCAAAATCTGGGGACTTAACTTACTCAGTTTCAATTCTGGTATCAATTTATTATCATTATTATTAGCCTGCATCCAGTTCTTTCGATTGTCAATATAAAAATGTCGTTTATACAGCTCTCAACTATACTTAGTTGAAATTTACACATGGTATGTAATTATGTAAATATATAATATAAGCAAATTTAATTTTATCATAAAAGTGAATACATTTATCCATACATAATATACTTAATACACTATGCGAATAACATTTACCCAGACATGAGTGTTAATATTTATATAGGCCTATACGAAAAAAGAGTTGAATTAGGTCAACATACAGCAAGTTTAAATCTACTTAAATAATATGCGTGTAATAATTGTATGTAAGGTATAGGCCGTATAGTGTAATTCCGTCATTTTTTTTAATCGTGGCTATAGAATTGATTCTTATTAGATGCGATTTTATTCCCCATTATTAGATTTCTATAAAATTTTGAATATTTACCATTCGCATAGATTGCTTTTTGACATCATAGTAATATACGTTCTGCTCATTTGACCCAGTCGTCCTTTTTCGTTTGGATTATACGAATAAATAATTGTAACTTGAGGTGTATGCAACGTTCATCTCAAGATGAGTAGATGCCTTTTATTAATCATTATTATTATAGTAAAATTATTACTTTATTATTTATTGTATATTTCCTGTATTCTTTCATAATGTTCGAATCGATAATCATTATTTTAATCACATCAATTTTTTTCACCGTATTCACATATTAATACCTACTAAATACTAATACACCAATCAAAATCTTTATCATTGTTGTTACTACAAATCTAATAGATTTGTCTCAAAACCCAATTGTTTTTTTCTCAGACTCATTTTGATTGAATCGTCCATACATTCAATACATACACGAACGACGGTATCAATCGACGTCCCCTTCGTTTTATTTTCCTCCCTCCCTTAATTAGAAGTCTCGAAGGCACGTAATTTTCGGTATTGTGTGTTTATCAAAGTCAAACGGTTGCCTATTTCCGTTGAGCTGGTCTCCGTGGTGTGCATATTGATCTCTGTCACGTTCTATTATATTATTATATACTTGAAAAAAAAATTTTCGTGTCATACATCGTCAAGCTTTGACTCATCGTCGTACTCGGGTGCTTTTGACTGTCTGGTGGCACTTGTCGTCTTGTTCGTTTAGCTTATTAAACGAATACAAAAAAACATACCTGCACACAATTCATGCATCCTAATACGGCGCGTGCGCATGAAGTACCTACACGCAGGCAGCTGTCGCTCTCGTCATGGAACGAAAAAAAAAATAATGAAAATCTCGTAATAGCACAGCAACTGGCTTATTATTATAATGCACATACATCCGAACACTCTCGTAGGTACTAATTCGGGTAGTTTAACGCTATAATTATATAAGCCCGACCTCGCCTTACTGCTCTGACTAAGCCCGTGTCTTTTTTTTTCAAGCTTTTACGTCCTACACCTGCTTGCAGTACTCAGAAAATATTATTATTTTATTGATCGAGTGCGAGTCGTACTCTGTATGACGTAATATTTATCAGGAACTCGTCTAATCCACAGACTTAACATCAGACCCATCGATTTCGCCAATTAAGGTACCGTTTTAAAACGGCCTATTCTGGCACCTGCCAATAAATAGGAATAAGTGCCTTAAGTCATACTTATTTAATTCATCATAATAATTTAGAGTGAATAATCACGGTGTTTCTCATGTTCCACTCTATATATATCTTACAATAAAATTACGAATACCGGTATAACTTAGGATATACAAAATAGTATAGTCAAACCCCGAATGATTTTTGTAGTTCGGACTTTTACAAATAATAAGATTTGGTAAATCTTAGGATAACCTACCTAACCTAATCATATAAAATGTTAATATGTGGTGAACATTTTGTTAGATACTATCAATAATGCACTGAAAACGATATTTCAAAAACTAGTGCTTCAGAATAATGAAAAACCATAATATTATATATATTTACATTAATTTGGATTTTATTTTTAGATTAATTTTTTTAATTTATGAAAGACTGTCGATAAAAAAATATAATAATAAAATATATGTTGTATTGTTAATATCAAAAAAATACATAATTATTAATATTTAAGGATTTACGGTAGGTACATTTTATGTGGTAATTTATTAATTATTAGTTATAAAAATTTTTCATGAAGTTTTATCAAACGCGAAAAAAATAAGTCAGCGTGCGAGTAGCTACGATCGGGAACATCATGTAAATGACCTTTTGTTAAATAATAATTATAATTTTTTTATATGCTAGTATTATAAAGCAAAGGAAAAAAATATCACATAATTGTTAAAGATTTTGGACTTTTACCAACGCAGTGGTTGTTTATCCTAAGATTTACCGAATCTCGTTTGCAAAGTCCGAACTACACAAATCATTCGGAGTTTGACCAAACTGTTTGTATATCCTAGGTTTTACTGGTACTCGTACTTTTACCGTAACATATACATGCATAACGACTAGGTAGGTATTTAAAAATGGTCTCGATATTCCTGGTTCGGTTTCTACATCCATCATTCACAAATCAGATATTAGCATATAAACATAATACTTATTTTAAATCGGTAACCTATAAAATTAAATCACTAATAGACGAAAATTAAAATTTAATGTTTCACTGTTAATCATTGGATATGTGTTTTTTAATTATTTTTATAATTTTTTTAATTAACTTAAAATGAATTGCAAAATATTGTCTCAGAACTATTAACCTTATTACACAGGCTTAAGTCAAAAATTTTATCTAAAAAATCAAACAGTTACTTGCATAGTTTCATAATATACATCATGGGTGCACTTCGAAAAAGCTTGTGGGTAATTACCACCTCAAAAATTTGTATAGTATCAACAAATACTATTAACAAACGACAAGACTTTTATGGTGCGATAAGTCGATAAAAATTATTTTCTTTTTAATAATTATAACATTATTTTGTTAATTAGGGGAGTGGAAAACTCCCACGAGTCGTTTTGATTGACATAATTAAATCAAACACCCCCATGCATAACTTATTTACCAAAATTTATTAGAAAAATAAAAATCTTTTTTAAAAACACGATTATTCGTTATTCTCACACAATATATTTCTATTAAAGTAACCATTGGTACAGTTAATATAAATTACATAATTTAAAAACGCTTTTTTGGATGATTTCCATTTTTTTTTCATCCGTGTCCTTTATTACGTCGGTAGCGCAATACATTATACATAATCATGTATTTATAGAAATTTTGAAATAGATATAAAAAAAACCAGCCTAATGCACACATATACGTGAAAAACGGATATCGATTGTGTGTACTGTGTAGGTAGTAGGTACTACAACACATATATGATATACAGCTATAATAGTATCTCTGCATGGGCGTGAAGTTTACTTTTCTGTGGAGTAACGAGCGCGCAGTGGAGAAAAAAAAATAATAGCAACAAGAAACGGCTAAAGTTTTGCAGTACGAATTCATTATGTGTTCGGTAATTTTTTTGCTTGTTCGATTCTAGAAGTATAATAATCATCGTGTTAGTGCCGAACACGATGTTGTCGGCGGAAGATTTATTTCGTCGTTTTAAACGCGTTTTCGAGTTTATAATAGAAGAGTAGAAAAAAAAAAACCGATACAAGATGGAACGTTTTAGAAATAAGTAAATGGTCTATGCATCAATGTATTCGTCAGTTATTGGCGCATCAACCTAATTACACGTGCTGAATGTTTTCGCGTTACAGCTGCAGCGTATCCTCTTATCGTCTGCAGGGTTTCCACTTCGTTACAATTCACGCTGATAAATAAACACGTAAATATTATTTTATTCACGATCAATCGAACGTCTAGTTTGTTACATTCGCACTTCGCAGGGACAATATGTGATTTTATAACACGGATGATCCTCGTTTGTAGTCGCCAGTCGATATCACACTTGAATATTGGTAAACTGAACCTTGTACTACTTCCAACACTAAAACTATTCAAGTTTGTACGTTTTAAAAAATGATTTTTCCTATATTGTAAATCTATTGACTTGTACTATGATATAGATACACTAGTTAAATATTATTTATTTACAGTCAGTTCAGAATTAGTTTTTACTGTATAAAATTCTGTTCGTCGAATCGAAAATAAAACATTTACAATTAAATTACAAACAACATTTCCAGCGATTCATCTCTTCAGCCGGATTGTAATTAAGATGTCGATAATTTGAATAACTACTAATTGATGTTTTTATAAAGATTTTTTTAAGACTATAATACATAACAAAAGCTGTCGTGTAATACAGTGAAACAGGATTAGTTAACTATATATAAAATATATTATACGCGCAGTTGTTTTTTTTCAACAAAAGTTTTAAATTTTCCATTTCAAAAATATCTATACTCTTTATTTTATAATATGTTTTATTCAAAGTCGTATGTAGATATTTTGTGTTGTCTTAGTCTTACAAATTTATCGATATGATACTAGAAGCTGTAAGAAGCTTAAGACCCCTTCGAACACTTAACAAAATAAAGATTAATCATTCGTATTCATTTTAAGTAGTTATGAGTAAAACAAGACCAAAACTATAGACTGAAAACACTATGTACGTATGAAATGTACTACAATATATAGACTATAACAGCAATAAAGTCACCCGGTCGACAAAAGTAATAAAATTGTTTTACCAAAACAACATTTTTAATTTTGTGTACAACAAAAAAAAAAGTCTCAACACGGACCTCACAGTTATAAGGAATACGATGGCAGTGTAAAAAGTAATACTTTTACATTTATGTTTTTCTTCCATGATACGTTTTGGCTATGTCACTAATCAGTTATTTAATACTTCCTGCATGATATAAGTATCCAACAAAACTGATATGATGATGACACTATATATTTATAAGCAAAGACAGATTAATGAATTTCAGAGCACAGTACATAAATGAAGAGGGAGGAAGAGCTCCTATTAAAAATAAAAGCCCCATGCCGGTAAACTGCAAAAGAGCGATGACTACTACTTCAAACACCATGATAATATTGTATAAGTATTCGATATTTTGATCATTGCAGTTTATTGGCACGAGTCTTTCATGATTATCATTGTAAAAAAACGACAGCGGACGTGCCTCATTTCACAAAATGCAGATGGTACATTTTTTCTTATTATATTTATTATCCTGAAATAACACGATTTTCTCGTACACGGTTCCTGTAAATAATAAAAGTCTTATAAATTATAATAATAATATTGGCATTGATAGTATACGATTTTGCGAGTCGTTTAAATTAAAACAAAATATGGTGATAGGCGACTATTATAAAGTCCCTAGGTAATCATTTAAATCAAGCTTTGGATATTAATATAATTACTAACTCTGTTCAGTTTTGGCTAAACGGATTTAAATTGAAATAGTTTTTTTTTTTTTTTTAAGCGTCAAGTTTGTAAAAACCAAAATAGTTTTTGACAATACTGCAATGTCACTTAAATAATGAAAATGATGTGAATTTAGATAAGTAATATTTTTCAACTTAGGTACGAGAACGAATATGCGAATCGACTCCAACGTGATAGGATATTGTAAAATATTATACAGTGAGTACAATATTACGTAACAGGCGAGAGTTATATATACAATATTAATATAAACTCCCTGTGTATATTTCAAAAAATCTTCTTTTTTTTCATTCTGTTTATAAAATTCATAAAATATATCCATTTGTGCGCGCTTCGACGCCGCAAGTCATATTTGACATTCATATAATATATACATTTCACAATATACACTATATATATATTATGAAAGCTTAAAACTAGCGCCGTATAGTGCATCAATAGTAGTCTTACAAGCGACTCTTCATCACTGCCGCCATGCAACCCAATGACCAATCTCTTCAACACACGTCATAGTTAATAATATTAATATATACAACGAATGATATAGGCCGTAGAGATGTTTCATTTTACTCATTTCTTTTAATATCTTATCTCAGCACCAGAAAACAAATTATAAAAACGAACAATGTAATGATGAATTGACAATAAAATGCGGAATACCACAATGTACGTATCACGTTATATCTTCAATGGTATTCATTAGTTATATAATTAAATAATCACTCAACCTAAAAAGTTACTTGTTATGTACGAGAGCGACACTTATCCTAATTGGTATTGATTGTACTTGAAACGAAGTGTTAAAAAATATTAAGAAAAATATGATGTACATTATACATTGATAGTTGGTTGTACACTAACAATTTATTTTTAATTTTGATAAGTCAGTTATCTTGTTTTATTCGCTTTCTGAAATATAATTTCCGTTTAAATATAACAAAATACCAGATGTCGACGTAAGTCGATAGGATTATGTGATTGCAAATCAGTCGATGCGTAGTTTCAAACTACAGTAAATATCTTGGTATCGAAATGTCTTCAAATATGAAACATAAATACCAGATTACATCTGCCTTAGATAGGTGAAAAATGATTTATGTAATACATCAACTGCGTAGTATTCTACCATTTCAGTATATTGTTATTTAGCACATTTAGAATCTTTAATTAAACAAGACTTATTGGGTTTGATAAATGGGATTATGATAATGTTCTATAGTTCTTGTACAGCTTCAAACTTTACAAAATAAAATTATAAGATACGCTATTAAAAGAGTTATCAGATGAACATATTGTATAAGTAGTTGAGTGTAGAATATAAAAACGTATGCCTTAAAAAACACAATTTATTATACCATGAATCATTATGGAGTGGACGCAAAGTATGCAGTAAACAATTTTTCATTTGTTTGGCCTAATAAAACCGACTATCGAAGATTTTTGTTTCCGTTGAAACCCATTTACTTAATAAATTATAATAATCGCATCAATATAAACAACATGCAATCTTCACTATTCAAAAAATATATCTCACGGTAACTATTCCATAATTTTTCTAAAACATTAGTAATACTATTTTCTTCTTCTTTTTATACACCGTGTTTAATTATTAAATGTCAAATATTTTTTTTATATTTATTCATTGTATCCATTTTATCTACATAATATAATTGTCGTTATAAAATAATATAAGATATGTAAAATTGTTCACAACATTGAACCCCCACTCGTGTTATTTTAGTGAGATCCGATAATCTGTCTCCAGATTTAAATTACAAAAAATAAATAAAAATATAGGTAGGTACATCGTAATATAGGTAACCAATCGTATTTTCCGTACAATAGTGTCTTTAATTCTCCACTCAATCGCGGAAACGGTATCGATCGCTGTTTGGTAAAAATTTAGGGTATCGCGTAAATCTTGGCGTCATCCATAATACTCTAGAGAGTTTGTGGAAACTACAGTCGTCGTGTTTCTTGAACCGCATTGGAACTAGACTGACACGCGACCGCGATGTGCCAATTAAACGGACCTTAACGTTTTTATTATCGACCAATTGCTTTGCGGCCACATATAATTCTTCCCTTCGTCTGAGACGAAACATGTTTTTACAGATATATCCTTATATCGAAGGATGTTAAGTGCTCTGTGGGTAATTTAAATAAAAACGTCAAATATATAATTACATTTAAAAAATATATTAATACTTAATACTGTAAGCTAAGTTATATAATATACTATGAATATATACTAAGTATATTATGGTGTTAAAATAACAATCAGGATATCATCTCATGTATATAATATTATTATTGTGTATATGTGTGTAATGTGTATGTGTATGTTATGTCCGTAGAGAATTTCGTCCAATTTAAGTTTCGTCTGATGTATCACAAAAAATTAAATTAAATTAACGCATGTCACTCACGCATACTCCCATGTGATAACCATACCTGTATACTTATTATTGTGAATAGACTTTATATATTTCCCCCAAGTATGATGGTAATATAATTTCTGAACGATAAGTCACACAAATTCAAAAATTTTACCTAAAGTTTTCTCAATAATAAGTAAGTTATTTGTGAGTTCAGCCTTCTTACTTATACAAAAAGCATATATTATAACACAAGCTGTTTGATCATTTTCAGTTTTTTACAATGTTATGAACAAATTCAAAATATTTAAGCCTCTATTTTAAAAACTTCCAAAATTAAATTTAGTTGTGATTGTTTGAGCTTTTTTAAATTTATTATTTTTATTATTTTAATGTCAAGTGACATAATGGAAGAATCGTTTGGTTATTTTAAATTATAAATTCAACTTTTGTAAGTACAATGTATATACTTACTAAAATTTAAGTGAGCTTTTTAAACTTTGTTTGTGTTATAATTGTGTTAGTAGAAGAATGTAGTAATGTGTAGGTTATTTCGTTAAAAATTAATAAAAACTTTAAAATCTGTATGATGCAACTATTCTAATTCTCATGGCAATGTACAGTGAATTTTACAATATTATGAAATAAATAAATTTGTATATATTTTTTAATTCTTGAGCAAGTTGAACAGAGCAACGAATAATTACTATAATGTATATGAATAATATAAATAAGATTGATTTTACAATGATGTATGTTTATTTGTGTGTGTCTGAAGATATTCCTATTGCGAAAAATTCTCTGATCTTTTATTATGAAAGGTCTTGAAGATCTAGTTTGTTGAATAGTTTACAGTATTAAATTAATTAAATTTAAATTAAATGATAAATCGTTGCAAACAAAAAACTATTCTGAATGGAGGACGTTCAACCTATTTAATTATAAAATTTTAAATGCTTAGATCTTAAACTTTAAAGGTGGTTTTTATTAGAAAATTATATCTTATTGGTACTATTTGGGAGACAAGATGAAAATTTCTCAATACTTTTCATAGGTTTCTTAATAATTGAGTAAAACAAAAAAACATTTAAAAAACGAAAATTGTTACCAGTTTTAGGTAGATTTCAAAACAAATTACACTATAATTATAGCACACTTGAAATTTTCACTAATTGTTTACATGGTATAATTTTCAAAACATTTTATCTCTTTTTGAGCTATTTAAAGTAATTTTTGTTCTTTAAATATTAATAAAAAAATTTTTACTAATAAGTAAAAAAAACTTAAAATGTAATACAATTATTACATTATTCCTTATCATTTTTTTATTAAAACCATTTAAAAATATTAAAGATAGACACATATATAAGTTCAATTTTATTTATATAAGCATGTGACGTTATTAAAAATGTAAAAATGTGCTAATAAATTTTTTTTTAGACACTTTAAATTCGAATTTGTAAGAAATTAAATATTTGAACTAAAAATTATGATTTTAGTTTTTGTTGTAATTTAATAAAGTATGACAAACTATTTTTGCTCATAATCATTTATCGTACGGTACTCAATGACAAGATAGATCCAATGTATACTGTACCTTATTGAGGTCACCTATTATTTTCCTATTATTTTTATTTTTTTAATTTCATCGTATATTTTAATATTTTTTTATTGAGTAGATTTTGCTCAGTCGTGACCTAACACACTTCATAATGCATCAATGGGAATAATGGGAGTAGGTCTGTTAACGTTTATTTTTTTTATCAGACAATCAAATGTCACCCCTTAATTGCTACTTTTTTCAGGTATTCTAGATAGCATTCATTTAATAATACATGCGTGCTAGTCTGTTATTATAGTATCGTTTAGTTTTTTTCTTTTGACCTTTAGAAAAAAGTGAGTATATTTTTACCTTTTACCTGGTATAAAACATTATATTACGGCCTATATAGGAGCTCTGTACAACTATAATAACATATTGGTAAGTACCAATGCTCACTGCAGCAGTATAATAAAGCCTAAACATTAATATTATAATACTGGACTCGCGTTCAAACAAAAATATAAAGTTTTACAGACGGTGTACGATTGCAATACTTCAGCAATAGCTAGAGGACTGCTGTTTGTATTCGTGTTTTTTTTCTTTGCAATATTGTGTTTGTTAAAAAAAAATCACGAACGACGAAATTTTACACGAATACCACATAATATTATAATAGAATAGAACACCCCGACACAAGTGGGTGATTTTTATTATCTCTCTCGAATCATCAATCATTCGTATTATTATTATTATATTTTACCGTACGACATCCACGCGTACACCCAACACCTGTATAATATTATATTATATAATACATTTCTTATAATGCATGCATGCTAGAATAATAACGTTCGAGTTTCAAACGTCTGTAATGACGATAAAATAGTGAAAATGGCGATTTATACTTTTTTGCTTTCTGTCCACATTCAGATATGATATATTTTAATAAATATTAAGTGTTCAGTGCAGCAATATCATATATTCACAATACGTACACAAGCTAAACCTATATTATTTCAAGAGAAAAATAGTATCGATAAAAATAATAATAATACGTATTCCAACGAATTGTTTCCTATATTATACATTTATACTGTAAAATGCATATTATATTTTATAATGTACAACATGCGTTGTATAGTATCGTAAATATTATATTATTATTATACTGACTACAAAATATATTAATCCAAACGTCATCATTATTTCGTTAAACTCAGTATCATCGTATTTCTGCATATGATTCGGAAAAATACTTATACGGTACCCAATTCGGTATATTTTCAGTCATTAACATACACTGAAATCGTAAAATTGACTCTATGGCTATTGGCTTATCGGTGGAATAGTGTTAAACATCCAAAAATCTACAATGATAAGTTTTTAATCTATTCATAGGTAACACTCGAGATAACTTAAGAATATCAGTATGGTACTATTGTTTGGTTTATATTTTTACTGACATGAAACATGGTAAGTTTTCATTCCAGTAGAACCAACCATGAGTGCTATTAACTTTAATATTACACTAAATTGACATATTATAAAATGTTTACTATATGTATATATATTTTTTATTTTTTCAATACGAGTATCATGAGTATTTATAAATTATAATACGCAAATACAAGTAGTTTACAAAATAAAAATGTTTAAATGTTTATATAATAATTTAAAATGTCTATTTGTAGAGATTCTTTTACGAAACAGATACAAATTATAATAATCTCAAATTTAAGTTGTTGATAATATAGGTCAATCTGATAATAAATCTTACAACACCAGATAGTTCTCAAACGAAAATTTGCTATGTTTCACTTGGGTTACAGGAGAGAAAACAAATTGTGTACCAACATCCTCTTAAAACATCTCTCTCTCTCTATGGTTTCAATCCGTAGGTTGTTAAACATGACCTTAACTAAATCTGATCGTCATCTCAACCTTTTAAAAATAGACAAACATTATGATTAAAAGCTAAATCCGTAGAGATTGAATGGTCTAAATAATATTGATTGGAAATAATAACGAATAACTAATCTGCAATAACACACTAAATAAATATAGGAAATAACTGATTGAATAAATGTTGAATTATTACAATACATCATAACATTCAAAAATTATGGTTGAGTAATAATCTTTATAGTTAATGAATAATCCATTTTCAGAAATAATATGGAAATTATTTTTCGACATTATTGTTTACGGTTTATACTTTCATAGCGAAATAACAATATAAATTTAAATAGAATTAATAACTTAATAGTAAAATTAATTTATAAATCATTTCTATAAAATCTATTACAGCTCACGAACTTTAAACTCGGAATCCTATCACTGAGTATTCGGTTAAACTATAACACAGCAAACACCGAGGTGCACGTACATGAAACAATTAATATAGCTTATAAGCTATGAACGAATATTTTGTACACATTTACGGCTATGGCGGACGTTTGTTTATTAAAACCATTCGAAGATTATCTAAACTCTAGACCAAAGCAACGAATCATTTTAATAACTTATTCGTTTTATCAAAATTAACATCTAGAAAGTAAGTTATATACAAAAGTATAGAACGCTTAAGTTGCATAATATTATACACTTCTTGAAAACAATACAAGATAGAAGATGAAATAGATTTTAAAAAATTTTCATAGACTAATAATTGTGATAATCATTATAAAAGTGTGTACAGAATATACACGATCTCAAACATAATCATTTAGACATTTTGTAAGTATACCTAACAATATATTATTATATTATAATATCATAATGTATTGTATGATCATTCAGGTCATGATTTTGATTTATAATACGATTATAATAGTATTATTGTTATTTAACCAGATAAATTTGTAATTTGCTTGTGCATTTGTATATTTATATATATATATATATAAACAACAAGAATTAATTCATAATAGTTATTTATTAATTATTACATGAAAAACAGAAAGTATCGAGACATACAATCAACATAATATTATTATAGCTATTGCATTGAGTTGTAGTACGACAATTGCATATACAATGCGCCGTGTTACAAAAATTTATTTTACTTTATTTTATTTATTATTATAATATTTTATTTTACACAAAGTTTCAAATGTTTTAACGTCTGCGGTCTACACTGCGGACTTTACAAATAGATTTCAATTATATTTAAGTATAAGATAAGTTTCTAATTTTTAAGTTTACATATCAAAAGGAAAATTAATTTTCTTTTGGATTTATATTTACTAATGTTACTTCATAATATAATGGGTTCTTCTTGATACCGCAATAGTTAAAACCATGTCTGAAGTGAACAAACTACATTAAATTTAAGCATTTTATAATTTTACATTTTTTTGCGATAAGCATTATTTTTTTTTTTCTAATCTTAAACACCCATATTGGTGTATCCTTTTTTTGTCACTTATAGATATATACATTTTATATAAATTAGTTGTAATATAAAGTTTTTCTGTGTACAATAAATTGTCGTTCCATCTCACATTTAACATGATCTTGTAATGATTATATGATTATTACACTTTTATAACAACGCCTCTCAACAATTTAGCTTGTTTGGATGCAAAAATATTTAAAATAAACTTTAAATTAAATACAACTATCACAGTGACTTTATTATCAGAAAAACATCAAAAATATAATATAATGTTTACAGCTTATATTCACTCGTAACTCTATACATACTCAAAACGTCTGCATGAATGTTGTGAAAATCGCCAGTGCATGTCTACATATAATACGCATTAACAATTTCGACAACACCTACCGTTAGTTTTCAAGACTACACAAGGGGTCGAAAACAAACATCGACCATGAATAAAAACCCAATTTTAATTTATTTTTTTTTCTTATTTACCTACCTATAAATTAATTGAATTTATTTTTTACCCGTTTCGTTAGTCCATTCAGATCCTCAGAATGTGGATAAAAAGAAAGATATGGTATATGTACTATGTATAATACTCTAATACAAGTATATTTATTTAACGAATATATATTACAAATTTATTATAAACACAGACAAAACTTTTAATCATTAATATTAGGCCTATAACATAGGCACTGGATAATTATTTTATTATTCTATTAAAATAAACGTTACACGAAGTATACAACTTTCAATTTATAGTCATCAAGTATGAAACGTATATACTTTTATTTCATTTTATATTATGTATTATGTATGTATTTGTTCATAAGGTCCATAGAATTTTTATTCCAAAACATTGCTTTTCTAATCATTTCGTTTATAATTCGGTAATTTTTTTAGTATACTAAAATATTATGTAGAATTATACTAATTTTAAACTTTTCTAATAATTATATAATATATGAACCTAATTCCGATTTCATATTTTAAATTGGTTAGATTATATTATTATTTACATACATGTAGTATTAAATATTGATTAAAACAAAAAGTTTTATTTCATAAATACCAACTTTGTTTCCGGAATATTTTGTTTAAAAAACTTTATTTGTACTGAGATTGTCGCAAAACCACTGACATAGTATTACTGCAGTTATCACACATAATAAAATTTGTCTCTTCGTATCTCAAACGCCAAGTGCGATAAGTCTCCAACTAGCTACCGACGAATAACAAATACTTCTGCGTCAAAGTATAAATAAATATTATACTCATACATAAAATCCGGGAGCCCAAGATACAATTAATATATAACAATACCATCATATAAATTGCATAACAGAAAATTGTAAAATTTTTATACGATATGCCTAAACCATTCGACAGCTTGTATAACTGCATCGATGGCGTAACTGAAGCTCAGACAATTCAAGCTGCTATTGTGCCTCACATGAATTAATTGCATAGGTATTGTTTATATATATATAATATTTATTTTCTATTAAATTAAACGATAATTTAACAGTTTTATTATTAGTTATATACAATTATAAATAAATGAAAAACCCAATACTGTCTATCAAATGAGAATTTCATCACCCAATCAAATACAACACTGATATACTGCAATGATCCTATAATATTTTGAACATTTCACGATTTCATTATAACAACACTTTGGGTCTCAGTAGACCTATATAATATAATGTTCAGCGCTTGGCTATTTATTGCACGCATATAAAAACATTAGTTCCGACCGTGTACCTATTTATTCGTTTTTCGGACCTCATGATTGCGATTTAAAAGCTTTATATATATTAGGCTCCAGTTTTAGGCAACATAACCGCTTGTTTTATTAGCTCGGAGCTTGACTAGAAAAATGTAAGTATACGCTGCAATTAAATAATTTATTTTAGGGTTTCCGATGAGATGATTTCATTTTAATCGTAAATAAATAACTCTTAGCACGCACGTCATACGTGATTTACATGGCTAATTCAACCATGATGGTACTCCAATATTAAAATCCGACTAAAAAAATGTATTTATAATATGTAAAATATGTACCTATATAATCCTAAAATTCTTTAAATAGAGAGAACGGGTATCGGCACACGCTACGTGCATGCATAGAATGAAAAATAAAATGTGTAACATGTAATGTTGCAGTATCGAATATTTTATGTTTTAACACAATTTTCAATTGAATCTTCTATTGGAAATTAATCTCATGAATAAGTAATATCGTCAATACTCTTAAAAAAATCTTAGGTAGAATAAATCCGATAAAATACGATTCTACTGCACACAAAAGTTCTGGGAGTTATGACTAAGTGGATTTTTACACACATATTATACTGAATTACTCCACAGCTATTATTGTATAATATACTCTCAATATTATAATGGAATTTAAGTCACTGATTTGTACTTGCAACAATAAATTATTTTTATAAAATATGATGAATGTTGCATGTATATACCTATAATTAAATAGTATATGAAATACATTAAAAAAATATGGGCAAGTAGGTAGCGGTCTGCTGTACATTAAGATATGTATTAACTAATATTATGTTTAACTATGTTGTATTACATTTTCAAAAATGTCTACCCATCGAATAATTGTATATCGTCTTTTATAAAAAAAAAAAAATAATAAAATTTTCAAATTTCAATAAATAATTTTTTTATAAATAATACAAAAATTTCAAACTATTTATAAAATGTTACTATATGTGTATAGAAAATATAAACATAATATAAGTAAATCTGATAAATATTCCAAAAATTTAAAAACAATTATTCTTTTTAAATAAATAACAACAAAAAGAATAATCGATTTTGTTAAGTATTGGTTTTACATAAAAATTACCGCGCGTTTTTCCACTTTATTTAAAACCAACTGAAAATTTTTTACTTTTGACCCTCCCGCTTCCCAAATATCAGCTAGATCCAATTTTCAACTAAAAATCACTTCCAAAGTTGTAAATTGAAGCATTTTTATTTCTCCCAAAAGTTATTATAGACACGTAAAAAAATGTACACATTGTTATTTATTCAATACATTGCTAAACTTAGAATCTAAAAAAATTCTATACCATAATTATTTTAAGTAAATTATAAATTTGAATACAAATATAGACTAAAGACGGCCTTAGAAAATTATGCTATATATATAAGAAACGATAATATAAATATATCTTAAGCTGCTTAGATAGATTCTATCTAAATTTCAAATAGCGTATGTAAGCTTGGTGCACGATTACATTTTTTATTGTAAATTTTTTCCCTAAATTAACAGTGAAAAAAGTGAATTGTAAACTCAACCCGATAAATTTTACTCATAAAACATGATAAATGTTTATATTCATACATCATTTTTTATACATCATATAATTTTAAAAATATAGTTTTTTTTTTTAAATTTATCAATTTATATATTATTTTACTATTAATTTTGATTTCAATGTAAATGGCTCTGAAAAATCTGTCAATTTAGTGGCTGTTTTTTTAGCTTATTTCATCAATCGTTCAGGATGTTTTAGTATATTTCTTGTGGTGTAAAATGTTGACGAATATAGTTGGATGTCTATTATTGTGAGCGGATTCGTCTCATTGATTGCAGTAAAATTGTACATCATTATGCAATGTAATAATGTATTATTGTTATCTCAGATCTTGCAATACTGCGTGCAGGCCAAATAAGCGCCTAATATCCATTTAGTATTTACCATATTGCAATATCCATATCCACTACACAAACTTCTATCCCTACGGAACGACTGTCTCGTAATTATTTCAATAGTCCGTCAATATTATTTGTATGTGTTTAATGCAACAAATACAGAATGTATAAATTATAATTATACTCTCCAGCGGCACGGGAAATCATCTAAATACTAATACAATATTATTATAATAGTATGTAAGTAACCATTATAATACACGTGTGCACTGTTTTGAAATTCCAATATGTAAGCAGTGAAAATTAACCATCAGATTTAACTATAATATTATAATATGACTGAGTATTTTTGGTACATATACATATCAAATTTGTTATTATTACAATTTCAAGACTATAGACGTGGTAAAATAATAATTATTGGTGTATCTAATATTATTAAAGTCTATTTGCTAGTATTGTTACAATATATTATTGTTATCTATGACTAACGTTTTTAGAAGTTAAATATTATCTATCTATATTATTTTATTTACCTATCAAGTGAGCAGAAACTTCAAGTATAATACTTAGTACTTACCTACTTAATTATTATGTTCACACATGTTTTAGTAAGATTGTTCAAAGATTCTAACTATATTTGAACTACTTACTTAAAATTATATTACCTGCAATCAAAAAAAAAAAAAAAACATTTCATTTTATCAATTATTAGAATACTACATATTCAGGACCGTAACTGTTTTGTAGTGTACCTTGACAGTGGACTGTATTTTGTTCACTTGTGGAATTTTCTTAGTTGATGTTTTAGTTGTTTTTACCGTATAACAAAACTGCGCATTGCTGCCCTTGGTGGGTCTTGCTACAGTAAGATTATGTAGGCAAAAACGTCCAAATTGCGCAAGTCTGCCCTGGGTGGGTCTTGCTACAGCAAGGTGCCGTATAGTCAGTAGTTCCCAAACCGCGCAAGCCTGCCTGGGTAGGTCTTGCTACGGTAAGGTAGCACTGAATACTGACCGATTTTGTGCTCCGCACTGGCATTTATAGGCGGCGGCGTCGTGTAATCTCCGGAGCCGCCCGCGCTTATCTTGCGATTGATTGTTGCAGTCGTAGCCACGTCCACCGTGGCCTGTGATTCGCTAAAGCGCTTGAAACCACGCGCTCCATGGCCTGTGATTCGTTGGCGCCTGAAGATACGTAAACCTTGGCCAGCGATTCGCTAAAGCGCGCGAAGCTACGCCCACCGTGGCCTATGATTCGTTATAGCTCGAAGGCGCTTCCCGGTTCCGTCACAGAACACGGGACCGGCCGTTAGTCCATTATGGCACCGTAGCCAGCGTGCAAATTCGGGCTCCTCCGGCGCAGAGCGCGCGGGTTGCCGAACGCTTCGTCCTTGCTCACCGTGAGCCCTTATGCCGTTATTGGTGGTAATGAACGTTTATGACACGATACATAGATTCAGCCCCTTAGTCCTACCCCTAGTCGGCGGAAGGTTAGTAGCTCATCTGTACGCCTCCCGACGTCAAACGTGCCCGTTGCAGCGTTTATTCGCGACGATCGACCAGACAGAGCGCCGACCGACAGTATTCCGAATCTCATGCTGTTGTGCGACGTATTTTGGCCAACGGCCCCGTACAGAATAATACATATATATATATATATTTAATAGAGAAATTAATATTACCGAAGGAATACGACTTCGCATGGCGCGAACAGTAACTAAAAAAATTGTTGTTTTTTTGTGGGGGGGAAGTTAAAAATGTATGTTGTTCTAATTTTATTATAATATTGTACGAGTATAGTATACTTATGTATAGTATAGGTATGCAATTCTTAATATTAAAGTAGGAACTAATATTTATTAATGAAATTAATGAAAGTTAGACAAAATGACTTATTGTGTAATCCATGAAAATGTTGTAAATCCAATCATATAAGATGTTTAACTGAAAATATATTCAACAACAAGGGAGAGGCGGAACCATCGTTTTCATTTAAATCGTTCCCCAGGTTATAGGTAAGTTAAAGTAGATAGGTATAGAGATCTAAATAAATATTACATTATTATATAGATTACAATTATTTACAATTATTTATTATTTTTTACGTATAACAATATTAAAGTTAATTGTTTATGATTTTTGTTTTTTATTTTATACATTTTTAACTATGTAAAAAAAAGCATTAAAATAAACTAAACCATAAAATAATAATGGATACCTCCATTAATAAATAGTTCTAAACATTTTCTGTTTTCATGTTTGTCCAGAAGAATCACATTATCGCAGAACAATGTGAGTGTTTAATAAATATTTTTTAGTACAGTACTACTCTATATACACTAAAAAGCTATACTTCTCTATTTGAATATTTTATTATATATTGTAATAACAGCGTATAATCAGGATACAAAAATATTTGAGTATGATATTAGAAAAATTAGAAAAGTATTATTTTGCAGTTTTTTGATAAATAAAATTGACAAGTGAGTTTGAACGAGACCATATCCGGGCCGATAATTTTAATAATTTATCAAAAAAATCATAGTGCTCATGCAACTGCCGTATTATATTTGTAAGGAATATTAAAATTTAAATAACGAATAAATATTTTTATTTTTTTTTCACATAAAAATATTATTTATTCATTTATAATTATGTATATGAACATTGAGTAAATTTAAACGTATTTTTTAACTTCGAGTGATCAAGTGTATCATATTATTTTATATTTTTGAGTAGGTAACACGGTCGTGATGGCCGATGGGACGCAGCTAGTATAATATTATAATATAGACGTCTCCCTTATATTATAATATTATCTACATAATATAATATTAATTATCTATACTCGAGATTTATCGGTCACCAAAACGGCAGCGCCCTCTAGCTGTCGCGGATCCGATTCGTATTCACCGGACCCGCGGTCTATGAGTATAAGGTCCACGTTTAAGCGATCAGCATCGACTACACCTTGGGCGAGTTCACGCCGCCAATTAGCCAACCCACCGGCAATAAACCGTAGCTCGGTGGTCACACTGGGCGCACCGTGATTCGGTCACAATAATATTATTGCACTATGTATTCGGTAAAATGGCGAATGTCTCACCGCCCGCACCCGCCCACCCGTTAGCCACCAGCACGAGTACACACACTCCCGGCGACCGGCACTCGCACTTCCATTCATCCATTGAAGACGATATTAAAACCGAAAGCTGATTGAATCGGCAGCTGCATTCGCCGATTGCCTTATCTGTGTTCTACACTTCTACTATTAGTACTGACGCGAGTCGGTGACCGACGACAACTGTACGCACACTCCTCGAGACGTCGCCTGGTCCACCTGGTTCCACGACAACGCCGAAAGGAAAATATCTGAAACGGACTGCCATCGATAGGACGCCTCTCAACTACTAATCCATAACGACGACGGGTCAATAGCACAAGGTAAATCTCTAATCGAATCGACGGCACCGACGATTTTCGCTCGTTCTATGGTCACCGCTGTCGACGATGTAGCCCCGTTTGTCGATCGCCGTTCAACCCAAACTCGTCGCAGCGGTAATTTACTGTTGACTGTTGACAATCATCGAGTTCCCCACAAAACTAAAATTATTTTTTTATATTACCTATCGGTTGTATACTATTAGGCGCCCATCATACTTATTTTCAAAAAGCATAGAGTAAGTGGTATAACCGAGTCCGTTTGCCTATTGTTTCAAATCATAATATATTAAGAACTTTGAGACATTAAATGAATAATGTTTGTTGTCGATTTTGACTATATTCTACTACGTTTTCTTTTTTTTATCCATATTTATTTTATCTTATAACCAATAGGCTTCTGTTTGTATAATATGAACCTTGTACAAATATTACTTTTGTATTACAATACATACATGCCATAAAAGTAAAATGTAGATAAGAAAAAAGATAATATACTTCAAATCACAGTAATAACTTTATTATAATAATATACCATGCTATAAAATGAGAGACAAATAGACAATGAATTAAAACATATTGATAACTGTACTCATTATCCATTCGCATAAACTTCAATATTAATCTGTATTATTCTTGTGTGTATTATATATATGAATTGTGTAATCTAAATTAGAATAATAGTACCAACATTTAACAATAATTATTCAGCTGTATTCTTATTATTAAGTATCTAATTTTCCACTGATAAAAGAAAATCTCATTTTATCTATCTAGGTATTTATATATATTTATGTAAAAAAAATATTTTATTTTTTCAAGTTAAGTACCCAGAATTGCCCAGAATTGTTGGCATATTAGGTACCTTTTTTAAATTAATTATATCTTATGTTACAGATATTATTTTAAACAATTTTAAACATGTCATCGTCGTCAAGATACAGGGATTCTGGTAATCCAGATTGCAAAATATATGTTGGTGATCTAGGATCATCTGCATCCAAACAAGATTTAGAAGATGCTTTTTCATACTATGGTTCAATTCGTAATGTATGGGTTGCCCGTAATCCTCCTGGTTTTGCCTTTGTTGAATTTGAGGATCCAAGAGATGCAGAAGATGCAGTTAGAGGTTTAGATGGCAGGTAATTATAAAAAATAATTTTTATCTGACAAATGTTACACCATTTAACAAATTTAGTTATTCCTTGTACTCTTTTTGCTTTTTAGGAGCATTTGTGGTAGACGAGTCCGAGTAGAATTATCTAATGCTGGATCACGTAAAGGTGCTTATAGGGGAGGCCCACCTCGTCGAGGCCGTCCATTCCATCCTGAAGACAAATGTTATGAATGTGGTGATAGAGGACATTATGCTCGTGATTGTAGACGTTTTAAAGGAGGACGACGCAGGTAAATTTATGTTTCATTCAATTATTTAACAAATGACTTCACCCATTTAATTTTTTTTGGTGGTGAAGTCTTCAACTATTTATGAACATTAAGATGAATTATTTAATGTAGATTATTGACACAACCATCTAAATAATGGAATTGTAAAAAATGACTATAATTGGCCATTTTTGTAGGATGTTCGGCTGAGAGCGTCTCGTCTCGTAGTGTCGATCGTCGTAGAGCTCTCAACCAAAATAATATATTTTGATCTACTTCGAGCAATGTGTGTTAGTCGTCGGACTACGGCGCAACTATCTGTCTGTCTGCGTTTATCGATGTACTCAGCTACACTAGAACCCCATCGAACCCAACCAATCTAATGATTTTAATTCTGATGCTCTAATTAGCTATCGGTGAACGTACACAGACATTCAGATACAGAAAGAGTTATAAATTAGATCTACATAACGCCACTGGCTGTCTACATAGCATTACCACCATGTCATTTTAGGAGAATGTTGAACTTCGTTTTTTTATGTGAGTTAATTAAATCACAAGAGCAGGTTGGATTATATTGATCAATGGGATAAATATTATATTTACTTTATATTTTATTTAAATTAGATATTCTTTGAATTCCTTAAATTAATAATAATAAACATAAAATCAATACTATACTTCTAATATTAATTTTATATGAAAACATTTAATATGTTTGTTATTTTAACCATTGCATTTATATTTTAAAAGAAATAATATACTAAGCGTGCTTAATTTAGTATAATTAAACATAAAAAATCTTTAATTAATAATACTGTAAATTAAGTATAAAATTTTATATTAAATATATATTTATATATTTATTTTTAATGTTATCAAATATTTTACGTATTTCTAACTAATAACTCAAATTACAATTTGGTAGTAATGATATAAATGCATTATTTTTTAAATATTAATACCTATAAGTTAAATAACATAAATAGGTATTATAAATTTTGTTTAATGATTGAATTTAAATTTATAAAATCAAATAAATGTGTCCTTAGTTTGTAAATTGAAAATAAATATTCATGAGATGTGTTGTAGCTATCAAAAATATAACAATAATTCTATCTTTCTGCTTGATTTATAAATGCTCAATTTTGAATATAGTGAAAAAAATCACTATTAATTAATTAATTTGTGCAATAATATCATTAAAAATCATTGCCTATTATTAATTAAATTTGATTTGTATATAGCTTGTTTATCATAAATGTATTTACTATCAATATATTTATAAAAATAATATTGAATGAATTAAAAAAAAAAAAAAAAAATCAATTATTAAAACAAAAATATAAGTAATTTATTGTAGTTATTAGATACCTATTTTTTAATATTTATGAATAAATAAATAGTGCAACCATATCAAGGCTTCACGCATTAAATAACAATATAATATCATATTTCAAGAAAGTTTGCATATTACAATTAAATATATGTTATTATCTTAAATAATAAATTAATATATACATACACTGTTCTATTGAAATAATATGTTTGTTGTTTTAAAACTGTAGAATATAATATTTCAATTAATAACATGTATAAAAAATGACTATATTTGTATGGACATAATATTATAGTACTCAAAAACTGTTTTTAAGACAAAAAAAAAAAAAGAATATTTATGAAATGTATTTAGTGTAAATAATTATAAATTTATTATTAATGTTAAATCATAATTACCTTTGTCACAGAAATTATACTTTAAATTACTTATTTATTTTTTTTTTTTTATTAAACATTTTAGAAAATAATACATTTATTTGTTTAAATTACCAAATAAATAAAATATAATTTATTAAAATAAGAAAATATTTTCTAAAATTCTTGAAGATGAGAAGTATTGTTATTTCATAACTAAATTTATCATACCAAAATTCTAGAAAATACATTTTTTAATATTATTGAATAGTTATATAAACTAATTAATAAAATCACAATTTTTTATTTACAATTTTTTTTTTTTTTTTTTTAGTTATAAAAAGTTCTATTTTCAATAATATTCTTCATATGTTTAGAATATTGAGTATAAATACTTTGGGGAATTTAATTATGTCTTAATATAATTATTTATTATGTAGCTAATCATTTTATTTTGTGTATAAAGGTCATACACTCCTTCTCGGTCTCGTTCACGATCATACAGCCGTAGTCGCCGTTCTCGTTCAGGTTCAAGATCCCTTTCACGTTCCCGTTCAAGGTCTGTATTAACTGGTCGTTCAATTTCCAAGTCAAGATCTCGCAGTCGATAAGAAGAAAATATTATGTAGGTATAACATTGTTTATGGTTATTATTTATAAGTTATATATTACTGGCTGCCCCGACTACTCATTGCTGTAGCTGTTAAAGTCCTTTGAATTAATGCTATATTTAATTATTTAGAAAGTTCTTAATTGATAACATGAAAATTTAGTTTTGTAAATGAGGTAGATACCTAATATTTATTTTTATTATTTTAAATTATAAAAAATTTTAATTTTAATCTAAGCAATCAGAGGTATATTTGACTCAAATATTCTCGATTGGTCGACGTAACAATTGCATTGAATCTGGAATGCTCTCGATGCACAACTACCAGTCACCCATTATCGGTTGTTTTGCAAAGTAAAAATTATTAATTAACCCTTAATTGTTATTTTTAAAGTTATAATTAGAATTATAACACAACATCAAATGTACTATCCAAAATTAAACTATCTGGTTATTCTTTCTCTTTTTCCCTTTCTATTATATATATATATATATATATTTAATCACACTATTATGTATCTTAAGTTGGACCAAATCATATACTTGTGCAAAATCAAAATTGGTTTTGTAGTTTTAGAGTGCTTTGTATCGAAAACCCGTTGTACACTTAATTTTTATATAATAAATAAAGATACTTGATGTCATTAAAATTATATAATTTGAAATACAAAAATTTTTTTACAGTCAGTTAAATTGTATCAAAGCTTCTCAAGCAACCGTTGTGGACGTTATGCTATATTTGCATGGATCAAATACAGACGACTTAACCTGAGACCTATCTACTATAATTTTTTTGATTTAAGGTTATAATTATCTTATGAATGTATTTTACTTTTTTTTTTTAGTTAGAACTGTATAATAGTAAATATTAAAATTTCTCTTTGTGAAAATATTGTTTATAATTTATTATTATAATTTTTTTTTTTTTTTAATTAGTTGTGTTTTTATCTTTGCACTAAATGTGTTTGATGTATGCTTTATTTACATATTTTTGTAATTTAATGGATAATTTATGAAATCAAAAATAAATAATAATAGTAGATAAATAATTTCTTTAAGACTAAAGTAATGTTCATTAATTAGTTAATGTGTTATCAATAATCTTGAACCACTTAATCTACTTAATTTTAGCTTATTTCCTTATCGATGTATTAAGATAAATTTCTAAAAAATCCTAAAATCCATTTGAATAAATATTTAATTAAAAGCAAACATTTTTGCTATTGGGTATAGAGGCTTAAATTGTATTTAAAACTGCAATTAATTATATTGATATTTAACATTGTTTTAGAACTTATCACAGATCAAAACACTTAATTTACCTACAATTTACACATCGTGGCAATAAAATTATGTAATATTTATACTAACAAATAAGTAAATATTTCTTTTTACTCTTAAAATACTGTTTTTTATTCATTTTCAATGATAAATGATTGGTTTAATATTTACTCAACTACATTTATTGATTCTTACACAGAAATGTGTGTAAATGATTCACCTACGCAAGTAAATTCTGACAAATGAAATTTTATGTAAAACAAATTTGTTATTTGTGAATCAAAATTATTCAGCTAAATATTTATGATTTTTTTATGGGTAAAATATTCAATAAAACAAAAAAATAATAAACAATTTCTTATGGAAATTTTAAAATAATTGTTTTTACAAAATAGACAAATTCGATATACCTAACTTCTATTGAAAATAGCATTTTCTGTAGATGGTTTATTTACAGATCATTAAAACATAAACCACCTTTTTCACCACCAAGTGGAAAATATATCCTAAGCTGACAAAACAGAATCGATTTTCTTATACAATGATAGATACCTATCATTGCATTCAAATTTGACACATCCATTATAGTGACCTACTCGATGCCTACTGTACAGCAAAGCGTTACCCACCTGACCACCCTTTTGTTCTTTTATTTCGTGCCTATTGAAATCGAATAATATTATATTATACTATCACGCGAGTTTAGTGAACGAAAATATCGTCATCGTCAAATCATCAGTGCGAAACCAGTCTGTAAATTTTAAATAGTAATAATAATAATACAAATCAATAATTTTCTTTTCAGCGAGAAAAATCTTCAGTTACGCGTAGATAATATCATAATTTAGATGTATTGGTAGAAAAAATCGATTTTTAAATGGAAGCCCTACGTCATAAATCATAATACTCGCATATTTCAGTACCTATTAAGTTCGAATTATATCTACCTATCGTGTCACCAGATCTATATGTTTACCTACTTACCACGTTTGATATAATTTTATTTACTCTTTGAATTTTGATGATTTAACCATCATCACGAGTACTACCTATATTTACTTACCTATGTATATTATGTAACAGCAAAGTTTGATTTTATTATTGACATTTATTTAGTACCTACCTATCGTTTGACAAGACGCATTTTTTTATCTGTTCATGTTTCCGATTAAAAACTATTATACCTTTGCAATAATAATATTGCATGCAAGACTATTATAATATTATATTATATAGAATGATACGATATTTCGATTACCACCGCATAATTTCTATTTCGATAAATTCCTATTCACGTTTCTCAAAAATAAATTTTGAGGTAAAACAAAATGCATTCTTACAATTTCATTGATTTTTATAACATCCCTATAATCCCATCCTATTGACAATCTTTTTAAATATATCATACATAACTACATAGGCGCCCGGAAAGGGGGGGACAAGCTGGGGCATTTCATCAAAAATATGTTTTAAGATAAATTACTATTTATTATATAACAAATCCTAACATTGCCCCCTCATAAAAAATTTTCTGCGGGCGCCTATGCATAACTATAATTTGTTAAAAATGTTAAGAATCTTGATAATCTCGTATAATCGAATACCCTCAAAGATTCTTATAATCATTTACACGTAAAATTAGGTACCTATCAACCTATCTCAAGTAAAATAAAAAAAAAAAATAAAAATAATGTATTTATTTATACTTGGATCAGTACCTACTATATTCTATATATACACTTTTATTTTTAGATTCTGAACGAAGCGATGAATGTATTGATTTTACAATGATGTGTGTTTTTTTTTTTTTTTTTTGTCTGTCACCACGTTTTGGAGCAGTAAAAGTGCTTCGATTTTAAAAAGTGGACCCTGTTTCTGAAAAGAAAATGAATCTGGTTGGTACTTTGGGGGGCCAAAAGTAAAAAATTTCCAATAGTTTTCAAAAGCGTCAGGAAAAACCCTAAAAAAGGTAACAGAAAAACGGGTATTTTTACGCAAAACCAGTTTTTGACGAAATCGATTTTTTTTGTATGGTTATAATTCAAAAAATAATCATTATAAATACTTGAAATTTTCACCAAATTTTTATGTTAGTGTTATAGTTAAATTTTTAAAAATGTTTGACTTTTTTTAGTTATTTATAGACCACTGAAATTTTAGATTTTTATGAGAATTTTTTTTTGAAGTGTCGATAAAAAAATTTTGAAAATTTAATACAAGGTTCCTTATGAGTTGTTCTTATTGTAGATAAAAAAAAAAATTAAAAATCGTTAGTCACAATTTTTTTTTATAATCGTTTATAGTTCATGTTTTTACGAAATCTGTCGAAAACGCAAAAATTTGCAAGTAATTTTGAAGTTGAAAAATCATAAAATTTTTTGTGTTAATAACTAAGGATTAAAAATACAATACTAAGTTTTCCATAAGTTTTCCTTCAAGTATCTATAGAGAAAACTCGAAGCATCATTATAGAAAAAATTTTAAGTACGTTTGAATTTTAAATTTTTACACAATAGCGTATAACGATAACGATTTTAAATGTTTGTTATCTTTCAAAAAGTATAAATCGTAGATACTTGAAAATTTCACCAGTTATTTAGATTGGCATTTTCTTTACATGATTTAATTTTCAAAATATTTTGACTTTTTTTGAGATATTTATAGACGACTGAAATTTTCAATTTGTCTGAAAATTGTGTTTGTAAGTGTCGATAAAATTTTTTTTTCATAAAGGTTTCAACAAAGGTTTTTCATAAGTTTAGCTTACAATAATTATAAATGAATTTAATTTTTGGTGTATCCAGGCCTTAAAAACATAAACCACCTTTTTCTACAACCACTGGAAATTATATCCTAGGCTGACAAATCATTTTCGTTCAGAATTGTTTTTCGTATACTATGATAACTATCATTGGATTTAAATTTAACACTCCTATAATATATAATAATGATCCACACGGCACCTAATGTACAGCAGAGCGGTTAGGTTTTTTTAGTTAATTTGTGCTGTAGACAAAATGAGTGGAGTTGTAAGGGGTATTGTAATATGTAAGTACAGACACTACTGCAGTACTCATGCACACTTATATTAAATACAAATTTGGAATAAAAAAAAAAAACTTCGTTCAATATTTAAAATTATTATAGCATCACCATTATAATACCTATACTGGCTATACACGGTATATACTTACCTAAATATCTACTACTTAATAATAACGGTAGTCATAGGCGTGTCTAGACCTTTGATGCAGACGGTGCAACCTGGTGCGTACCCAAAGGTCTACGAGGCTCTAGCCCCCTTTTTCGAACAATTTTTCTTAGTTCATGGTGCCACCTAAAATCGCAAAGGGTGCAGGTGCATACCCTGCACCCCCCTTGGACACGCCTATGACGGTAGTAAATAGTCTCATCGACTTTTTTTAGAAAAGTGATGCTAATAATTTTATGATAATGAAACAAAATTATTAGGTACTGTAAAAAAAAAAAAACCCGAAATTATAATATAGTTGATACTATTATTGCCTATTAACTTAACGAGAACAAAATAAAATTGTTAGAATCGCGTGCACTTATCATTTTATACAAAAACAACAAAACACCTACACATTACATAACACATTTCTGTTTACCGCCATTCTTATAATTATCACCCTACAAAACATTTACCTATCTTTACACATATTATCCCATCGTTACCAAAATGTGTTACAAATTTACAATAATACATTTATTATTTACCCATTTTAGATTATATTATATTATACACGTAAATTGAACACATTATTATTGTTTTTTTTTTTAAACATATTTTCAATGTTGACGTCTATAGTAGACACTGCGTAATTAATACATATCGCTGTGACTGTGACATCAAATCACTGTCAAGTCTTGATGCAACCAATTGTTCAAACAACAGCTAGATCGTTGCGTTTTCGTCATGCTGTAAGTAAGTCTTATTACTATATGAACGAACTGTAATATGGTTTTAATTTTTAAATATAACCAGCGATAAACGAAAAAATGCAGATATGGATCACCTTTATATTGATAAATATAATACATCAGACTCACGTAAGTATTATAAGATTATCAGGAAGTTTCCTCTCCCCGGAAATATTCACCCTACCACTAACGGACATTTATCTTCTTGCGTTTAATATTTTCCGTTCAGAAAGAATAATTAAAACAAGTATAAAAGATTAAAAACTGTATAATAAAATCCCAATTTAAAATATATAAAATATATATTTATATTATTCAAAACAATTTATCATTACTTATTATTTTTATTTAATTAATTTCAATAAATTGTTTCAAAAAAATCCCTATATTTTTAATCAAAGCTATAGTGTACATATATTTAACTGTTTAAGTACATCATTAACTAATAATAATTTGTTTTGTCTGTCTGGCGTTTTTTTATGAATTCCGTATGTGATTGCATTAATGAGATAGTAGCAAAACAACGTTACTCTTTTGAAGAATTTCAATGAGCATCCAAATGTTTGATTTGCTTAAATTATCGAAGTTTTTAAATTTTTAACGCCATTAATTATACTTAAATTAAATAAATTTATGATGAAGTTTGTACCAGTTATATAATATTTGTATAGGTATACTATAATATAGTTTTAATTTATGTAATTTTAATCGGGATAGTCCATTATTATTTTGCTGCATTTGGAGACTTTTTTATTGGAAGATTGAAAAAAATGTTCGCGGTCGGGTGGAAAATGTCTGTACAGTAAAAATATTAATTATGGTGGAAATGCTAGTCGTTCATCATGTTTAAATCAATAGCTATATAACATTACAAAGGTATAATGTGTATGTTTTGTTGTGCAGGTGTCCGCAGCCCCAATTGATGCAGTGAGTACCTACCTAATATTGCATAAGAATATTTTTAAAATAAAAATGAAAATAATAATATACATCAACTAGGTATATAATCTTTATTATATAGGTACCTATCAATACCATATCATTGATTAGTTATAACCGCGACTAATCACGGGAAAGCCAGTCTTAAATTATGAGTAATAAACACAATCTTTATAATTTATAATTTATAACATAACATTTATAGTATAGGTATAATGTATGTGTTATTAAATGTAAAATATTTACAGCTGTAAAATTGTGGTTATCAATAATTATAAATACGAGTTAAGCTGTATAGTTTTAACTATTCACAAAATTTTTTCTATTCAATTACGAAATTATAGTTAGATACCTTCTATCTATATTAAGGAAAAAAGTTGATATATACTATATACATAATACATAAATATATTCTTTGGTACCTAGTTTGGTGACATAATAAAATTAACGATATTTGAGCCATATTATACAAAATTATCACATTTTCAGACTATTGGTAAAATTGCAGATGCAATTAACCCAGCATGGACTTTTAATGTAAAGTAAATATTTTGATTTTATTAATAAATATTTTTTTTTGTAATTTTAACTTTAATATTATGTTATTCAGAACACTGATTCACCGAAAAAGGTAAGGCGAAATTACTAAAAAATCTTGCGATTATTACTATGTACAATTATAACCTTTAGACATTTTTGTTTTTAAATATTACGCAGGGCAAAAAGGATACAGATTTAAATAAAGAAGTAAGATATGATTTCACTTGACATAACTTTATTATTTTATAATTGTTGTAGTAATATGATCAGTGGCTCAAACTAGAAAAAAAATTCGGGAGGGGGTTACATTATTATAATATATATCGTCAGGTATATCAAAGAGAGGGAGTACTGTGGCCTCATAGAAATAACGGAGAGGTAAAATCCCTTAACCCCCCTAGTTGTGCCACTGAACATGATTATTAATGATTAGTTGTATTTTCTTCATCGTTTATATTATTTACTCAATTTTTTCTCGTAGTGACTTAAATTCACAGTTAATGAAAAACGTACTTGAGCATAATTGATGTCTCATAAAATATTGTCTAACCTACTCTAGACAACAAAATATTATACAAAATAAATAATAACAATAAATACAATCAATAACACCATGATCAACATTCAAAATCATAAAGTTTTTGTTTTAAAACTTTACGTATCTATAATGGGTTTTTTGAAAATATAAAAAAATAAGTTTATTTTATATTTGTTATAAAATAAAAAAAGAACTCAATTTTGGAAATAACTGATCTTACTGATCCATAAAAATATAATGCTTTGATGCTATCTAAAATATTTATAAAAAACAAAGTGTTTGTGTTTTAATAAACTAATCTAAAGAAAGTTTTTGTTATTTTTATAATTAATATTTTGTTGTAATGTTTTAGAATGATGAAAACCTACCAATTACAGTAGACGGTGAAATAGACAATCCAAATACAAAAAATAAAAATAAAAATAATTCTCATAAAAAAAATAAAAGAAACGGTAAGAACCGCAATAACAATAAAAAAAGAAAAAGAAAAAGAAAAAGAAATAGTGGAAGAAGAAATAATACTAGACGTAATGGAAGATACTTATGGTACAGTGTGTTTACAGTGGATGATTTACTAGTAAGTAAACTAATATTATTTTACCTATTAAAATGGAAAATATTTATCTTAATTTAGTAGTTGGTACATACAAATACAAAAAAAAATTGCGTATTGTTATAATTAGATATTTTTAAAGCCAGCTTTCCAACATAGATTAGTATAACATTAGTTAATAAGTAATTAGACATTTTGGTAAGGTTAATTTACCAGAATATAGAAATCATGAAGATGAACAGAAGATTGTATTGATATGGGACGATAAACGAAGGATTGTACAGAACGAGCATGTAGACGCATCATCAATGAAAAATGTAAGTTTTATTTTAAAATTATTACCTAAGTATAAAAAATAATATCATCTACACCAGCGTTTCTTAAACTTTTTTATCCATGGAACCCTTTTTTGTGTCCACTTTTATCGGGGAACCCCTATGTTTTTTTTTTAAATTTTAACTATTTTTATTTATTTTTCAACAATAATTATGTAACAATTATTACAGTTTGTAAA